>CM046452.1:32406939-32654296 GCA_025506515.1 Flaveria trinervia | reverse complement strand
AAGGGCTGTCATGGCCTTCTAGTCAATCTCTACTCTCTTTCTATCTTTATCTGAGTAGTCAGCCACAACTTGGGGATCATACCACCACCAATAGTAGAAGAGATGCTTGGTATGTATGGTCCATTTTCAACATACTCCCATATTCTTGAGTCTAGAGACCTGATGAAACCTTCCATTCTTTGGCACCAGGTGTGAAAGTCATCAAAAGTGATCAGTGGGGACTTTGTCATGGTTCCAGTTTCCATATCAGATTTGGAAATGCTTGTCATTTGAGAAGTTAAGTATTTGTGTGTGAGAGGAATCTTAAGATGGTGAGATCTTATATCAGAGCCTGGAATGCTCTGATACCAAATGCAGGACCGTTGAAGGGTACGAAAATAGAACACAACAACACAATGAGGAGAGTTGCTAAGAGCACTCAACTAATCAAACAATGAAACTGGTTAACCTCTAGTAATGATACTAAGAACACAAGTAAATATGAGACAAAACAAGATAGCAAAATACACAAGGTGATGGTTTTCAAGATTGCAATATATTGCCTTCTCAAGTTCTATTACAAAAGTTACAAAGCATATGAGAAAGTTACAAGTACTTGAGATACATATACTACATCATACAACCGGCCATACTTTGAAAGCCAGCTGGATATAATTGACTAGACACAAACAAAATCAATTGTAGAGTTAAAATGCAGATTGCCTTTTGACTAGTGACTATGACATGCCATAGCTCACATCCTAATATATTACAAAAAGGATAAAGTACATGAAGTAGAAAGTTACAGACTCAAGACCTCATCATATAGTTATTAAAAGCATGGACCCTTTCACCAACTTATGGAAGTTGGTGACTTTACAGAGTTACAGTGGAAAGGTGTCCAACTTTATGGAAAAGTACATCAGATAAAGCATGTCTTCAAAAGTCTTCGAAAGAAATCTGTCTTCAAGTGTAAGCTTCGAAAGACTTTGTCTTTGAGCTTTGAAAGACTTCATCTTTGACTTCGAAAGATGCTGATCTTGGCTTCAGAAGCTTTCATACTTAGAATATTTCTGTTGCTGGTGTGAAACTTCCGAAGCATTCTTCTTTAGTACCCATGTGCATGCATGCAGGAGAGACTTTGGGTGTTTGGGTTGTATCAGCCTCTATATATAATCTTTACACATACCATAACACAAGCCTTTCAACATTGGTTGGAGGCCCGGTTTGCTTTCATCCACTTTTTGATTTGTAGATAACTTAGTGTTTTGTAAAGATAAAAGAATGGGGTGTAAAAGCCTCAAAATTTATGGAATATAACTTCAATACAAGTCTTTCAATATTAAAGTTGTTGGTGACCTAGTTTAGTATGTAAAAAGCTTATAAACAAGACAAGAGAGAAAGAAACACATGTATTAAAGAATCAAACAGAAAATTTCCAACTTGAACCTCAAAAATAGGGGTTTACCATACTTGTTCACCTTGGTGACTAAGTGGTTATTTTCTAGAGGTTGTTTCAAGTGGCAAAAATATAAAATAAATAAAAATTATAACTCACAAGTTGTTCTTGAATATTTCTTGCAAAAAGATGAAGTTTTTGGATGGAATGAGATAGTGCAGAGAGAGTTTATAGTGATGAAGTGATTAGGGAAGGAATTGAGTTAGTATTATAGATAAAAATTATGGTTAGCCATTAAAAAAAGTAGTTGGGGAGATGAGTGAAGGGAAAATTTCATAATTTTAATTGTAACCCCTCCCAACTTATTTTATTATATTATTTAGCAACAAAAACTTATGCTTAAGCATGTTTTTGATTACTTTAACATATAAACCATAAAAAAATTATAATAATTTTGAAGAAGAAAATTCTTAGATAAGTTTCTCAATTTTGTGTTAAAATACGTATTCGCAATTGTTTAAGCGTAGTACAAGCATATAATCAACAATAATGATACAAAAAAGAGTATTTCCACTATAATTAAGTCTTGACATTAAAATAATTGAACAAAGAAGAAGATTACATTTGAAAAAAGTAAAAGTGTAATAAGAAACGTTACTTCTGACATATATATAATATCTCAAAAATTAATTTCATTATAATTTACCATGTCCGACCGTCTAGGCCGAGTACTCGCAACTCTCTAGTCAACCAACCAGGAAGCACATAAAACTTTTGTAACCATGGTTGTAACATCTCAAATATGAGTATTAAACCCAATCTTGTTATTTCCACTTATCCTAAAATGTTTCCTCCAGTTTTCTTCACAAAGGTCTTTATGTGATATAAATCCATTTCCATTTGATACTTAATATCATTTTCCTTCACATAATCTAAAGGGACTTGTTTCTAGTCATTAATCATAACATTTGGTGTTGTAAGTCTACCAGTCATAAAGGCTTCATGGCTAGACAAGAATGATGTAAACAATGTCTACTTAGGCAATTGAATGGCTTGATTAGCAACATAGGCATGATGTTAAACTGGTGTAACTGAAGAATAAGGTACTAGGGTTTGTTGAGGTACATGCTAAATGGTAGGCTGATTTTGAACCATCTGATCATTAGTAGTCATGTTGAGTATTAGGCACATCTGAGTATATGGAACAAAGTTATGGCCTCGAAAGTTAAAACACCTCACATCAAACTAATATGATGTGTTATCATCTTTTTATCATCTATTTAATAAGATTTGATCATTGAGATTAATTCACTTAAAGTAATATGAAACAAATTTTTTATACTTTTAATATTAGTATATTTGTTGTTCTAGCTATATGATAGGGAATTCAATAGCTTTTTGTTCATGTTATGTTTTTCTATTCAATCCTAGCGATCCTCATATATGTAATCAACTTAACAAATATCTTGATTTGTAGTTTTATTGTATTTCTATTAATATGATTAAACATATTAAACTATTGGTTCAACATGTCTTTTTTACTCTTTATCATATCTCTATTACCCATAAGTTATTCTTCTAATGCGTCCTGCAAAACCTATCAATCTCTAAATGACCTAAAACTCTACGATATCTTGGTATAACGCTTTAGTAATAGAAGTAAAAGCTTTGTCATCTACGGCAAAATGCTTGGAATCTTCTTCATCCCATAATGTTTCAGGCTTTTTGACCCCTTGACCATCCTTAGTGGTACACATAGGCACACAAGAACCGAACATGATCTCTCGTCATATTTTCACTTCCATGTAAATTATATAATTTTCAAAATGATAAGTCAAATCTGCATAGTCATTTTCATTAGTCAATCTTGATGTTTTAGTGTTAGTACCAATCTTAGCATTTAAATTAATAAAAGCATTCAGATTCTTTGCATTCTAATTTGTTGACATCTTAGAGAAGTCAAATCGTTTAAGTTTTTTTCAAATGACTATATTTTCTCATAACTAATGAATTTTCACTTTGTGAAATGCAAAAAAAAATTCTCTTTCGAAAAACAAATGGACAAATTTTCCTCTTAGAGGTATGCGAAAACCAGTGTAATACTCTGGTAATACATAATCCAAGATTTCACTTTTTCCAATTGAATTTCCAAAATCCATAGGAATGTTCAATTTCTCAAAAGATTATTTCAAAACCTATTCTAAGCCTAATTCTATACAATTAGTGCAAAAACACCAATCTAATTACAGGAAATAACCACCACATCGAACAAAAACACTACAGATATCTTCAAAACCCAAAACTGAGTCTAAATCAAATCAAGCTCACCTTCAAACTTGACCCAAAACCTTCCATATCTCAATCAAACTACTCGCAATTCATGGTCAAATGTTTCGGAATCAAATGAATGCTAGATATGATCAAAACAAGTTGAAATCAACTTGAAATCATTCAAATAAGCATAATGTCTCTAGTATCAATTGTAAAGGACTAGAATTCTCTCAGTTTCTTAAATCGGATTGATTATCGATTACAAAGACAAAATCAATGTGTTGGATCTATATGCCCAAGACACATACAATATTGATGTGGTTAGTACGTTATGATCCAAGTCGGGTCATACCCAATAACAAGCAAAACAAACACCAATAAATATTTATTTATTGATGAGATCATACAAATAAATATTGACACCAATTTAGAAAATGGGTTTTCTAAAATGTTGCTTTTGTAATAGAACAACATTATATGGATATTTTGTTCATGAGACATTATTTGTTTCATTATTTAAGTGAGTTAAATAATAACAAATAAAAGTGTGTTAATGTTATAAAATTAAAAGAGGTTTTACTTTTATAATATGGGTTTAAGAGTGTAATGTTTATAAAATAAAATAGGAGGGAACCCATTTGAAATAGGCTCTATTCGGCCGCCCCTTTTGTTGGGTGTTGGAATCTTGTCTTGGTTTTATATAAGACTTAATGTTCCTTGCACTTCTCCCTCATAACACACTCTCTCACACACATACGAAGGTCCTTTCTCTCTCTCTCTTCTTGGCTGAAAATCAACTTTGTTTCTAAAAATTTGGTTTGGCTTGGCCGATTTCGGATTTGCAAGAAGAAGGATGGATTTGGTGTTAAACTACTTAACAAGTTAGGTGTTTGCTAGGGCTTGTGGGTATACAAGCTTGAGGACTTCTCTTTTGGAGGTTAGACATTCAAGAAGCATCATCATATTCTTCTCATCCATACCACATCATCTTGTTCTTGAAAGGTAGTTTCAAGAACACCCTATGGTTGTTCTTTTCGTTTTTTATAGCATTTTATTTCACATACATATGATCCTTGTTCTTGGGTTTTGTTTTGGGTTAAAATGGTTCATATTTTCAGATTGTTAAACACCTTTTAACCACTTATATCCGCTTCGTTTTGAAGTTTAAATGGTTAAACTAGCTTTGATAAACATGTTACAAAACCCAACAATAGTATCTAGAGCTGGTTATGTGGAATACTTGCTTCAAAAGTCCTTTAAAAGTTAGTTTCCATGGACTTTTTCAACCCATTAGGGGTTGTTTTGTTATGGATGAATGAACCCCTTATGTTTCAAGGTTTTATCTTACATGCTTTAGTATAAACCTTGAAAGATTAACTTCAAATGGTTAATTATATTGTTTGGAAAAAACCCTAATGTTTTGGTTCATGTTGGCCGTAACTTTAAGGTTAAAAAAAGGGGTTGATGGTTGTTCTTGAGTGTTGTATATGGTACATATTTTGGTTTATAACATAGCCTTGACCTTATGTGTTTTGGATTTGGTTGTTTGTGATTTTGTCATGTTGGTTTTGTTCTTGAAAGGGTTGTAATTTTGTGTTTGTATTTTGGGTTGTAATTTATTTATTCATTGGTTATGTAATAAATAGATTAGGTGCATTGCTTTAATCGAAAATTTGTATTAGGATATGATTTTGTAAAAGAAGATGGACAAGATGAAGACTCAAAGAAGGACACAAAAGACATGAACACTTGAAGCATTTGGATGTGGATTCAAGTGGGAGTTCATGGACACATTATGATGTGTCATTGTTACCCTTAGGAAAGACCTAATGACAACACTTGTGATGGCAAACAAGTGTAGTCAACTTAGTGGCTATGGTTATGCACTTATATTTGTATGATTATGCTTGTTTGGTTGTTTGTTGTATGGTTTTTGTTTGATATTTGTATATGCATAAGAAACTTATTAACAAACATAACAAGCTGAAAGTTGATGGTTCTTTATCATTAAGTGATTAATAAAAGGTATTAAAAGGATTAATGATTATAATAATAGGGCTTTTATTAAAAAGTGAACCATAGGGTACCTTGTATATGAAAGCATGCAAATATAAGGTACATAGAGTTTTCTAAACTAGTATTATGAAGACTTAAAATTTCTTTTATAAACATGTTTATCACCATCCTTTTGCATAACACTTAAGTCACTTGGAAACTCCTAATGGGATAAAAATCACCTAACCATTTTCAGTGAACTTGTGATTTGAAGTGGGGATACCATATTTGTGGGATAAAGGTCACCTAACCACTTATGTTTGAAAACTCACATGTGTGTTGCCACGCCCTCAAAATCCACATGCAGAGTTTTACCATGACGCGTGTGAACAAACCAGGATCACAGTCACTAGTTACTCAGAACGACACTATATGCCACGTTCAAAACAAACCAACCAAAGCTTAAACGTTTAAAACCATAAGGAAGCATTTTGTAAATAAGAAAAACTCAAAGTAAATGAATGCATAATATGGCAAAAAACATGCCATCCCAATGTTTAAAACCCATATATAAAAGATAAACAAATATGTCTATTATATAAAGCCTTAGGATGCATGTTGGACCCGTGTTGTGCTCCTAATGGCAAGCTGAGTTACCGACCTGAGAATAGCATACTAAAAATATCAACACAATGGTTGGTGAGTTCAAGAGTTTGCGTTTAACATAAATATTATCAACTGTATAGCATAAGAAGTGTATTGAAATAGATTGGTAGTCTATATTCACAAGTAATAAACATAGTGATTTCGTGATCGAGGCTGATTGTGTTGCGTTGTTGCCTCCCGTCATGACTTACCAGGTCATGATGATGTTTGTGTTTAGGACAATATTGCACCCTTTTGACCTCGAGTCGCACAGGTGGGGCTCGTCACACCCAGTAGTACTACCCAAGATTTCCCGCTAGTTACCATTATTAACGATCCGAAAGTGTGAGGACTTTTCAAGGTATTAAGCACTATGTTAATACATACACAACTTAAAATAATAAAATAGCGTTTGAGTACAAGTATGCTACCTCCCCCAGAAGAAGGTTTATAAAATAGAGGGGCATGGACTCACTTGGTGTATAATGATAACGAATAAAGACACTCGTGATAGATGCAAAGACAAGCCTGCAAAGGTTACCTAGAACACAAAAGTACATAAGTACGTGTACACAGAAAACTTAACAACCCTAGGTTAACCTAGTTGACCCGTTTGACCCGTTGGTGACATATTTGTTGGAATATTTTTTTATCATGCAATTCAACTTTTCATACATGAATATCATGTAAGTTATCCACGTGCATCACATCATTCAACCCAAGTTCTACCTAGGTCATCATACTACATTAGATCATCATACACTCATGCAAATCTCAATAATCATCATGCTCAAAAATTATAATTACATCACATAAAAGAATTCATACGTTAAGTCTAATCATGCACTACATGCCATGCGAAGTCACTCACATCCTAAACCCTGCCAATCCTACTAAGTAGGGGCCTCGGATTTGCATGTGCGTATGACAATCATAACCACATTACTAGCATATATAGTGACAACCAAATTTCAAACCCAATCATTGTCTCCTAATCACTAACTATAATTCATCAACATGTATGATCATCAAAATCTATACTTCATACATGATCAACCAACCATCCATACAACTCAATTACATCTTCTAACACAACAAACATCATCCACAATCATTCTAACATGATCCTAACATATAAGCATGCCCAAATCATCAAATCCAAAGTTCTACAAAAATAAAGTTTCCCTTTTGGGAAAGTAATACCCAAAAGTGGTCTTGCAACCAATTCAACCATGATCTCAAAAATTATATACCTAATCAAGTTTATAGCATTAATTCTAACATGCTAATCACCTCCAAAACATCCAAATTCACAACATCATACACAAAAGTTTCTACTTTTAGTAAGTCATGATCAATATCACAATTTCATGGATTTTCTTGTACAATCCAATTAAACTAACATCTAAGCATTACATCTAACATCTTAGCATCATCAAATCATGAATTCCAAGAACAAAAAAGTTTCCTCTTATGGCAATGTATGAACTAGATGATCAAACCCTAGATTTCTTTCACAATCAATATAATCTAGCATTCATACAACCTAACTAACATCATATAATCATCATACAATCATCAATTTCATATAGTCATCATCAATTTCGTAATTAGGGTTCATCAAGAACAATCAACATGAACAACTAATCAAAACTAACCTTTAGATGTGTTTAGATGATGATTATCACTTGAAATCAACTTGTAATACTTGACACCACTTGGAATTCGACTTGTGTATGTGTTCTTGGATCAATTTCATAATGTGGGAGGGTGGGGAGAAGGGTTGCAGCTGAATGGGGGGTTTGGGGGCTAGGATTCGGTTAATTAGGGTAATATTTGGTTAAAAAGGTATTTACAAAATAACCCCTTTAATTATATTTTATAAAACTAATATTTCCGATACTTTTTAAATAGTTTTTAACTACTAAACAAAAGTATTATTAACCAATAATAATAATTCTAAACATTTACAACAAGTCACACAACACACGAAATATATATTACACATTGTCGTGTTATCGTGTAAAATTTATAAAACAAACATTTAATATTCTATAAAATCATGAACCACATAATCACAACTAATAATCAACCTTATTAATTAGATTATCATTTTTATCTAAGATTATTATTATTAAGTCACCAACATTCAACGACAACTAGTGTGTGCTCACGACACATGTATGCAAGACTTAACGGAACTAGCGGAGTTTGGTAATGGAAAATTACCGGCTGTCACATTATCCCCATGCTGAAAGAATTTTCGTCCCAAAAATTGGGTTACATGGTTGTGTTACATCCTTGGTTTATTGCATTGGCATAATGAAATCGAGTGAGTTGCCACATCATCCCCATGTTGAAAGAAATTTCATCCCAAAATTTACTCGGTACTTCTCTGATGGTGCCATCGTTTCAAACAGACGAGGATACTTGAGCTTCATCTGATCCTCGCATTCCCACGTGAATTCAGGTCCACGTTTTGAGTTCCAACGAACTTTGACTATATGTATCTTTCTTTGCTTAAGAGTCTTGACCTCACAATCCATTACTTCAACGGGCTCTTCCACAAAGCGTAATTGATCATCTATTTGTACTCCCTCGAGTGGTACAATTAGTGTCTTGTTAGATAGGCACTACTTTAGATTTGAAACGTGAAATACATTGTGAACACCACTCAGTGACTCAGGAAAGTCCAGTCGATACGCCACCGGACCTATTCTTTCAAGTATCTCAAATGGTCCAACATATCTTGGATTAAGCTTGCCTCTCTTGCCAAACCGAATTACACCCTTCCACGCTGAATCTTTCAGTAAGACTTTGTCACTGATTTGAAACTTTTAGTATTGTATATGGAACCTTTAGTGCTTTCCTTGTAGTTTATGTTAGAAAAATAAGCCAAGACCATCATCTTAGCAATTAGCCACTTTTTCCAAAATTCCATACCCGAGCCCGAGCCAAATTACAACCCATCAAAGACCTAATGATTTATGCAAGTAAAAATCTAAGTAGGTGGAGATTTGATCCCTTAACAAGCATATGATTTCACATGTATTCATACTAGGTAATTGCATGTATTAGTCATACTTAATCTTGATTATGACTCCATATATTAAGCCGAGTGTGAGTGCATCTTGTGAAAAGTGTGGATTTTTGCATGATAATAATCTTTACTAACCTATTGCTTGCTAGGATATCATTTTACATGTGCTTAGAATATTTATATTTGGATGAAAATAATGTTTACTTGCGTATTTCTTGAAAGACATGTTTATAATTTGTTTTATTTGGTTTTTGGTGGATTTGTCATTTTAAGTGATTTTTGCTTGAGGACAAGCAAAGTTCAAGTGTGGGGATGTTTGATGTGCTCCAAATTATACATAAAAATCCTATCAAAAGCACATGAATTATTCCTTAATATCTTCCTTAAAATGATGAAAATGTACTTAAAAGTCTTAAATTGTGTTTTCAGGTGTTTAAAAGGGCAAGATGGACAAAAGAAGCATATTTAGCAAGAAATTGAAGTAATCCGAGCTTTGGACTCCATGCATGGGGTCGTGCCTCTTTAAGCACACCCCCATGCTTTGCGAGAAACACACCCCCGTGCTAAATTGACACACCCCCGTGTTTGGACATCTGACAAAGACAAAAGTACTGTTCCCTAAAAGTAGACACGGGGCAGTGCCCCATCTCCAACCCGGGGTCGTGCCCCATTTAGCACGGGGCCGTGCCCGACACAACCTGCATGTACGAGCCAACCAACTTTCGTAAACATTGTACTAGCACAGGGCCGTGCCTTTTAGGCACGGGGCCATGCTTAAACACTCCGGAAAGCCTGTAAATAAAAGCCTAAGTTCACCATTTTTGGCAAGCTTTGGTGGGAGAGTTACTCTACAGAAATTTCTTGGGAATCTAGACTTCAAGGTCATTTGGAAGCTCGGGAGGTGCATACAACACTTGGAAGAAGCTCGGGATCGTCTAAACGCCATCCATTGTGGATTATCGGTTTGATTGTTCCATTTCACTGATGATTACATATCTATCTTCATTGTTATATGTTGTTATGTTCAATCTCATTATGAGCTAAACTCTTTTTATCATCCTAATCGGATGAAACTTATGTAATTTGTGATGAACTAATGGTGTGATAAATATTATGTTAATGTTATGGTGGTCTTGGGAAGACTATTGATGGGTAGCATCTGCATTTGAACGGAAGTTACAATTTATGGTTTGTGATTGTGATCGTCATACGAAGTTGAAAAACCATATGAGTAACTTTCATTCGCGAAACCGGTCTTCATAATAAATCCATGGCTAATGAACTACAAATGGTTATTAGAAATCATATCTCTTTAACTTTCTGATCATTTGCGGGTTCCCTTTTATTAGTTTGGAAACTTCAGTAATTGTTACGGTTTTCTAAAATTAATGGTATGTTGGGAAGGAACCTGATCAACTCTCTTTTTAACATTAAGTTATGTTTTCAGAAATCCTATGTCAAATAGGTCACAAAAGATTTACCTACATTACTAGGGCTTTGATGTGAGCAGTAAAACTCAGCCTGACAGGATCAAGTCACTAAGGCAGCTGGATAGATGAGAAATCGTGCCAGCTCATCTTTATAAACATTAACATAATTATATTAATCCAAATCTTTAAATCACACCACCAATTCATCATGGTTACATAAGTGGAATCTAATTAGGATGATAACTTTTATTCCCTGGTTTTAAATCCAAACGCTTCAAATCTTAGTTTACTTCCTTTCTATTATTGTTTATTTTTTAGTCCTAAAAATCATTCCGGTGCAAATTATCATTTTCTTTAAGAAAAACCAAATTTGATAGTCAAACATCAAGTTTGTTGAGTAGGCTAGGTGTGTGCACGGATTGATACATGGTTTTTACCAGCACTATATTACCACACGACACGTACACTGCCTTTTGTGTGTGTGGTTTAGTATTAGTAATAACTAATTAAAACTGAATATGTGCAATAAATCTTTATCAAAATATATATACTGTCTGCACCAATCAAGTTTTTGGCGCCGTTGCTGGGGACACACGACAGTTTGAAAGACAAACTACATTTTTTACTGTCTTGTATATAACTTTTTAATAAATTTTTGTTTAAACTTCATTTTTATTTTTAGGTAGTTTGCCTTAGTTAGTTTATTTACTTTTTCCTGATTCATTTCAAGCCTTAGTTAGTTTATGCTTCTTTAAGTTAGTGTATGTCCGACTCATCTAGTTCTAAACTTGTTCCGCCACTTCCGGAACCTGAATGACTTTTCCGTCAAAGATTGTGCAAAAGATCACAACAAGCATCACCAGTCATTGAAGAAGACATTTTGAAAGATACACCATCTGAAGAAGACATGCTAACCAAGACGAGGAAATGAAGATGACACACTATGCCACACCGTCAATAGATGGTTATGAGTCTAGTATTGTCAAACCTGCAATAGCGGCCAACAATTTTGAGATTAAGTCTAGTATTATCCAACTCGTAGAAAACTCTGTTCAGTTCCATGGGATACAAGACAAAGATCCTAACGCTCACATATCATGATTCCTTCGTATCTGTGCTACCTTCAAAATCAATAACTGTTCAGACGACGCCATTCGACTAAGAATTTTTCCATTTTCACTTCGAGGCCGAGCCATCGGTTGGCTTGATTCACTTCCGCCTGGTTCCATCACCACATGCGCGGAAATGGCTGAACAATTCCTTTTGAAATACTTTCCACCCGATCGCAATGCCAAACTAAGAAGCAGCATCACAAGTTTTCGCCAAGAAGACGATGAATCATTACACGCAGCATGGGAGAGATATAAAAGTCTCCTTCGGAGATGCCCACATCACGGACTTGATCTATGGCTGCAGTGTCAAACCTTTTACGATGCAATCAGCGGAGCCCACAAGCAAGCTATAGACCAAAGTGCGAGAGGAGATTTCGGAAGTGTCACGCCAACAGAAGCATACCAAGCGTTAGAAAGAGTAGCTAAGAAAAGCTTTGCTTACAATCCCTTAAGAACCAAACCTAGTTCTAAAGGTATTCATCAAGTAGACTCTGAAACCCTAATTGCAGCCAAATTAGAAGCTCTAACCAAAAAATTCGAACAATTGCAAAGCGAGCTAAGGAAAACTCCAACACGATGCAACACATGTGGAAATTCACCCAAGACCAACGAATGCCCACAAAGCATTATGATGGTTAAAGATGTTGACTACGTAGGAGGCCCAAACAACTCATACAACAACAACTCAAATTGGAGAAGCAACTCGAATTACAGAGATGCTGGTAATAACCAACAATCATCTGGATTCAACCAAAGGCCACCTTACCAATAACAAAACCCACCATACCAAGGTCCAAGCAGTAGTAACCAAGACCGTGGAGCATCATCAATAGAAGAATTATTGCAGCAGTTGTTGTTAACCACAAAAGCCATAGATGAGCACATCCCGAAATCTGATCGAAGAAATGAGGAGAGGTTCCAAAGAAACGAAGCTGACATCAAAAGCAACAAAGTATCATTGCAAACCATAGAGCACCAAGTAGGTCAAATAGCACAACAGCTATGTGAAAGACCTCAAGAAGCTTTGCCCAGCAACATTGTAACAAACCCTAATGCTCAAGTCAAAGCCATCACCACCAGGAGTGGCAAAACCACTCAAGGTGGTGCATCCGCATTACAACCTATCCTTGAAGAGGTAGAAACTGAAACTCCAAGTGATGTGAGTGATAAGCAAAAGCAACATGTTATTGAAGAACTAGCCATGAAATAAGTTCCACCGCCACCTTATGTTCCACCACCTCCATATCCAGGTCATTTGAGACAACAAAGAATGGAGGCACAATACGGCAAATTCCTTGATTTGTTCAAGCAACTCCACATCAATCTTCCCTTGGTGGAGGCCTTAGCAAAAATGCCAAACTACGCTAAGTTTCTAATAGGTGTCTTGTCAAACAAAAAGAAACTGGAAAAGTTATCACACAGTTTTGAATGAGGAATGCTCTACAGTTCTTCAAAACAACTACCTCAAAAGATGACTGATCCAGGAAGTTTCACCATACCTTGCCTAATAGGAAATCTTTCTGTCAGTAACGCGTTAGCTGATTTAGGTGCAAGCATTAACCTTATGCCTTATGTGGTTTGCGAAAAATTAAACCTAGGTGAACCTCGACCTACCCGTATCAGCATCCAGTTAGCTGACCGTTCTGTCAAATATCCGAGGGGCATCATTGAAAATCTCTTAGTTAAAATTGACAAATTCATATTTCCCATTGATTTTGTGATCCTTGACATGGATGAAGACAAAAATATTCCACTTATCCTAGGTCGATCTTTCTTAGCGACTGCTCGAGCCCTTATTGATGTTTGTACAGGCAAACTCACGCTTAGAGTAGATGAGGAGGAAGTAACTTTCGATATAGGCCAATCCATGAAACACCCTCAACATCATGATGACTCACTCTATTATGTTGATGCTTGCGATTCAATCATAAGTTGTCATTTGGAGAAAACTCTTCAAAATGAAGCTTGCAACACTCAATTAATAGAAGTCCAAATCACCGAACCCATTTGTGAGAACCAAATCATTCAAGAACTTGAAGTTGATGAAACATCATTTCATCAAGAAGCATTTGAAATCATTGAGCAAGACCTTGAACCAAAAGCCAAACCTTCTATAGAAGACCCTCCAGTTTTAGAGCTCAAAGAACTTCCATCTCATCTCGAATACGCTTTTCTTGAAAACACAACTCAACTTTCTATCATAATCTCATCCGCCTTATCAATTGATGAGAAGAACAAGTTGCTCAATGTGCCTAAGTCACACAAACGAGCAATTGCATGGAAAATCATGGACATCAAGGAATCAATCCATCCTTTTGCACTCATAAAATATTGATTGAGGAGAACTTCAAATCCATCATTCAACCTCTGTTGGACCAAAAGAACCAATGACCCTGATCAGAAAAACCTCTAAGTCCTACAGACATCACAACAACTGCTGAAGACTTGATCAGTTGTTGTAACAAAGTCTGAAGATCAATAGCTGAAGACTAAAGTACTGAAGACTTCAACAGCTGAAGACCAAAGTCTGAAGATCAATAGCTGAAGACTAAAGTACTGAAGATTTCAACAGCTGAAGACTAAAGTACTGAAGACTTCAACAGCTGAAGACCAAAGTTTGAAGATCAACAGCTGAAGAACAAAGTACTGAAGATCAACAGCTGAAGTACAAAGACTGAAGACATCAGCTGATGCCAACAGCTGAAGTTTAAGTATAAGTACTGAAGCCTTCAGAGTTTGTTACAACAACTGAAGAAGCATTCTTCAGTTGTTGTGATGGTTTCCTTTCAGTAGTTTTCTTTTTGTTTCAGTATTTGTAAAACGACTGAAGAGCATGTTCTTCAGTCGTTGTAGTTTTAGTAGTTTCTTTTCAGTAGTTGTAGTGATAGTTAACACTTAGCATTTTTGTAAGAAGATGTCAGCTGTTTGACATCTTCAGTAGTTGTGTTAATTATCAGTAGTTTGAATAAATTCTGTTAGATGTCATATCAAGTGACATCAGCAGACGTCACATCTCTTATATAAGAGGTGTTGACCTAATTGTATGTGTGACATTGTGTTACCACGAAAGCGAATATTGAATGAAATATCTTTTGCAGAATTCTCTCTGTCTATAACCGTTTGTTCTTACCTTGAATATCTTTTGTGTTCTTGTGGATTGGCTAATTTGTTGTTTGATTTCCACTTCCATACTCTCTAATCAATCAAACGTAGATCACTGATCCTAACAACCTCAAAGACATTTAAACCCGAGCATGCAAGAGGTGGTGAAGAAAGAAGTAATCAAACTGTTAGATGCTGGTTTGATTTACCCTATTTTTGATTCACCTTGGTTAGTCCCGTCCAAGTTGTTCCAAAGAAAGGAGGAATGACTGTTGTAACTAACAAGAAGAATGAGCTTATTCCCACTCGTACAGTTACCAGATGGAGAGTTTGCATAGACTATCGCAAACTCAATGACGCCACAAGGAAAGATCACTTCCCTCTTCCTTTCATCGACCAAATGCTTGAGCGATTATCTGGAAAAATGTTCTATTTTTTCCTAAATGGTTTCTCAGCTTATTTTCAAATCCCTATTGCTACCGCAGATCAAGAGAAGATGACATTCACCTGTCCATATGGCACATTTGCTTATCGGTGAATGCCCTTTGGATTGTGTAATGCTCCTGCTACATTTCAAAGATGCATGGTAGCAATTTTTCATGACATGATTGAACACTCAATGGAAGTTTTCATGGATTATTTCTCCATCTTTGGAAACTCATTTGAGCAATGCCTTGAAAATCCGGAAAAGATGTTGGTTAGATGTGAAGATTCTAACCTTGTTTTAAACTGGGAAAAGTGCCACTTCATGGTTACGGAAGGAATAGTGTTAGGACACAAAATCTCTAGAGTAGGGCTTGAAGTCGATCAAGCCAAAGTCAACACTATTTCTAAACTTCCACATCCCACAACCGTGAAAGATATCAAAAGTTTCCTAGGTCATGCAGGATTCTACTGTCGTTTCATCAAAGATTTGTCAAAAATTGCTAGACCAATGACTCAACTTCTCGAGAAAGACGCTCAATTCATGATTTCTGACGAATGTATTAGTGTATTCAAATTGCTTAAAGAGAGGCTGGTAACCGCTCCAATCATGGTTTCCCCAGATTGGACGCTACCATTTGAACTCATGTGCGATGCAAGCGATTTCACGATAGGAGCCGTATTAGGACAGAGGAAAGACAAGCAATTTCACCCAATTCATTATGCGAGCAAAACCCTAAACGACGCACAAGAAAACTACACCACCACCGAAAACGAACTTCTTGCGGTAGTTTTCGAATTTGACAAATTCCGCTCGTATCTCATCGTTTCAAAAACAATTGTTTACACCGATCATACAGCCCTTCGTTATTTGTTCAACAAACAAGATGCAAAACTGAGATTGATTTGTTGGATCCTTCTGCTTCAAGAATTTGACATCAAAATTCGTGATAAGAAAAGAGCAGAAAATCTAGCGGCTGATCATCTCTCGCGTCTCGAGAATTCAAGTCCTTCACAAACTGAGGAAGCCATAATAAATGACAACTTTTCTCACGAATTCCTTATGCACATTCAATCCTCAATCGATGAACATCCTTGTTTTGCCGATTTTGCAAATTACTTAGCAAGCGGAATCCTTCAAAGGAATGACTTATCAGCAAAAGAAGAAGTTTTTTTACTGATATCAAACATTACTATTGGGAAGACCCGTATCTATTCAGAATCGGTGCAGACCAACTCATTCGAAGATGCATGTATGGAAGAGAAGTAGAACAAATTCTAAGGCACTGTCATGAAGGACCCACCAGAGGGCACCATGGAGCATCCTTAATAGCCAAAAAAATATTTGACTCTGGATTTTACTGGCCCACGATATTCAAAGATGCTCACAACATGGTACGCACCTGTGATGCATGTCAAAGGGAAACCAATATCTCAACACGAGATGAGATGCCTTAGAAACCAGTTCAAGTATGCGAGATATTTGATATATGGGGTATTAATTTCATGGGGTCATTCCCGGTGTCATTTGGCAATCGTTACATCTTAGTAGCATTTGATTACGTCTCAAAATGGGCTGAAGCTCAAACCCGACCTACTAATGATGCCAGAAACTTCGTCAAATTCCTTAAAAACTATTTTCTCGTTTCGGTGTCCCTATAGCTCAATTAGTGACCGAGAAACTCATTTTTGTAACAATCAGCTTGAACGAGCAATGGCGCATTATGGAGTTCATCATCACTTTACAACTGCTTACCATCCATAAGCGAATGGGCAAGCTGAAGTCACTAACCGAGGCATCAAACGAATCCTTGAAAAAACTATAGGTCAAAACCACAAGGACTGGTGTACCAAGTTAGATGATGCATTATGGGCTTTTCGAACAGCCTATAAGACTCCCATCGGCACAACACCGTTTAAACTAGTTTATGGGAATTCGTGTCATATACCTGTGGAACTAGAGCACAAGGCTTTTTGGGCACTTAAAGTAGCAAA
Organism: Flaveria trinervia; assembly: GCA_025506515.1. Classification (NCBI taxonomy): domain Eukaryota; kingdom Viridiplantae; phylum Streptophyta; class Magnoliopsida; order Asterales; family Asteraceae; genus Flaveria; species Flaveria trinervia. The sequence continues at coordinate 32,636,905 of CM046452.1, read as the reverse complement.
CCTAGACCAAGACCTTGCAGGAAAGAATCGATTCCTACAAATTCACGAATTGGAGGAATTGAGAGAAGAAGCATACAAAAACGCTAGTGTTTACAAAGAAAAGACAAAGAAATTCCACGACGCTCGAATAAACAAAATGATTTCATGTGGGAGAACGTGTCTTACTGTATAACTCTCGTTTACGTTTATTTCCCGGAAAACTGAAATCATATTGGTCTGGACCTTATACGATCAAAAACGTGTTTCTGAATGGTGCCATTGAAATTTATAACCACGAAGGTGTAAGTTTCAAAGTAAATTGTTATTAATTGAAACCGTATAACGATGGACCAACCAAAATTCCCTCGGAGGAATTACACCTCCGCCCCGATGAAAACTAGGTGCGGGAAGGGTCGTGCCAAAGACCTGAAACTTAAACGCGACACCTGTACATAATTTTTTCTTACTTTTTAACAATTTTTAGGATCTCACAAGCACAAGCACGGGGACGTGCCTCATCAAGCACACCCTCGTGTCTCTGAAAAATTTCTTTCCACGATCTCCACTGACGACTTTGGAATGTTACAGGTTGAATTTAAGACGAATTATGACAAGCATGGGGCCGTGCCTAGCCAAGCACGCCCCCGTGTTCACTTGCCACGACCTGTATATAAATACCACACTTGTTCCATTCTTTCATCACACTCACTTTTGTTTATAAACATTTGAAAAATGAAAGAATCAAGTCACAAAAGTTCCAACTGGAATCCTACGAAGAAACCGCATTCTGAAACACGAGAGCCAATGACTCAAGAATGTTTCTTCAAGCTGCATGAACTAATCAAGCAAATGACTGAAATGAACCTTGTTGCATCCCAACGCTTAGCTGAACTTATCCAAAAAGTTCAACAGATGAGCGAGGAACTCATTTCCATTAACCGGCAGCTTGCGGAATTGAGCAACCGCACTTCTCACTATCCCATCCTGAACCTTCCACACGAAATGTGTGGAGGTTTCTTTTAGAAGCATTTCGTGATGTGCTAAGTGCGCTGTTGCGCGTTAAAGAGTCTGGTTTTGTTGTTTTAGATTCTCGGCTTTTAACATATCATGTAACCGTAGGACCTTAGGAAATGTAATTTTCAATTTGGCTTGTGTTATTTAACTCTAGGACTATTTTCGTATCTTTTCTGATGATTTGGAAGTGATAAAACTTAACCAGGAAAATTACATAAAGCACGAAACTGAGAAACGAAACAAAAAAAGACTGAAACCAAACACAAAACATGAACACGACCCCGTGCTTAAGGAGGCACGCCCCCGTGTTCGACAAAAAATTACACAAGCTGACATATTTCAGCCTTTTGTCATTTTCCTCTTCAATTTTGCATGATAAATACCGACCTCACTTGCTTGCAAAGTCATATCCACTTTCATTTTCACCTTGTTTTCCATTTTTCTTTCATCTTTTCAAGAGTTCTTTCAAGAGTGTTTGATCAAAAGGTTAGTATGCTAATTCCTTTGATTATGAAAGTCATTTACATGTAGTTAGGTGATTAGCTCTCTAAACAACCGAAATCCTAGCAATTATGTGTAAAGACTTGTTCTTAAACGTTTTATGGAATGATGAATGCTTTCAACCTACTTGTTCATGTTTATTCTTGTAAGTAGATTAGTGTTAATTAGTATGTTTCGTTAGTTATTAGTTTGTTTAGTTAGTTAATTAGTTTGTTTTCTTTTATTGTTAACAAGACTATCTTCATAATTCATGGTGAAATATTTGTTAATCATGTTCAAGAGTTCCCAACTAGCATTAAACATAAAATATATTTTTGGTATCTTGAATTATTAACAAATGATTAAAATGTTAAACGTACAATCTTTGATTTTGAAAGCAAGAAAATGTTAAACACATGCTTAATCAACGATTTACAAACATAACCACGCGTGCTCGAGTCAAAATTCCATGCCTTACCATGTTTACCGCACCCCCACGTTTCACAAAACGCATCCCCCATGTTCAACAATTTTTCCTTGGATGATAAATTTTTAACAATTTTTTAACATGAGTTGAATCATTATGATGTTATGTCTTGAAAAACACATGATTTTCACTAACATCATGAAACTGCTCATGAAATTTGTTTTGTATAGATTAACTTATTTTTGAAATTTCAGGATCATGAATCATCCCTACTTACGTTTTGAATGGAGCCACGAGAGATGGTGTCATGATAGACTTCAAAGACTGCTACAAAGGGTCAAAAGATCCAACTTACAAGCAAATGAAGAAACACTAGCGGCAGTCGGACAGCTAGAAAGATACAATACATTATTGAGTGTCCAATGGAAGCGTTTATTTTCACAAAATAGACCTTCCGTTTATGAACTAACTCTTTAATTTTTAGCATCTTTCAAATTTAGCATGAAAGACTCTGATCCTTGGGATAATAATACAGTTTCATTTAGCCTTGCTGGCACAAAACATCCATTGCCTTGTTCGGTGTCTATCTAGGGATCTACACGAAACAGGAAATGGAGGAGGAAGTAATATCTGGAATGCCGGCGTACCATACCTTCCCGGACGAGGAAAGTAAAGACATGGAAAGTGGTGCAATGAGGAAAGCATTTTGGGAGCGGATTGGAACCGGAGGGTTCAACTCGAGTAAAACAAAAGCAGTCAGATACGAGACCCGCTACTGCGATACATTCATTGTTTACTTAGTCAATCCATAACAGCTCGTGGTCAAAGTGAGGGAGTTGTTAACTTGAGGGACTTTTTCAATTTATATTGTATGGTTAATCAGTTGCCATGTAATATTGGGTATTTGTTTTGTAATCTTTTTCCAGGAATGCGATGACAAGTGCTCCAACACCTATTTTTGGACGAAGCTGGACAAGCCTACCAAATGGGCAGTCGAGATTCATGGATAAGAAGGGACAAATCTGGGATCCGGCGGACCCTGAAGAAATAATTATGGATCTCAACATGCCAATACAGCCGGAAGGAGCCAGAGCTGGATCTTCAAGTTCACGTACAAGGGAATCCCCGACCATGTTAGACCTTTACGAGTCAATACAAACAACCAGCGACCATGCAAGGTGATCATTTGAATATGCCCAACAAGCCTTCAACCGAGTCGAAAGTCTGCATTCCCGAGTCGATGACCTAAGCAACGATGTCACGTACATCAGGAACCGAATGTACCATGAGTGGGGGGATATTCCCCCACAAAGCCCTTGAAAACCGTATCATTTCCGGGGACCCAGCATAGTTTTTTTGTGCCAATCTATCTTTTAATTTATGTCGTTTTGTTTTTATTTTGTGTGCTTAGGACTTTAACGCTTTTAATAAATTGGTGACATTTCAGGTGATACCGAGGATTCTAACAACGCGAGGCCAACCAAACACAAGTGAAAATTTCATCATTTTTAGGGGAGTTATTTCACTACCCTTTCTCGATCTTGATTATGTTAATCACATTGAGGACAATGTGAATTTTAAGTGTTGGGATGGGCGTAATGCATTTGACTTTGCTAAAAAAAGGTCCAAATTTAAAACTTTTAAGAAAAGATCACTTACCAAGTAATTTTTGTGATAAGAAGCCAAAATTAAATTTTTGATAAACCAAATTATAAATATATGTTTTCGGGAAATAAAGAAGTAAATTCATGATGTCCAAATAAAATTGAAAATGTTTTTTTGTGATATCCTTAAAAGCAATAATCTAATCTAGTAAAATATTTAATCATGTAAAATGAAGCACTTATACCCAATTCCATCCATATGTGAGTTTATTTTTGAGCCTTAAACAGCTTTTGCAAATTGCAATTCTACTTTCATTCTGGATTTAATTGAGGGTGCCATATGATACGTGTGATTAGAACTTGCTTTGGGTATGCATTTGAAGACCTTAATTAGTATCTGTTGCATAAAATGAGTTAGGCACTAGGAAACCTTAACCATTCGAGCCCCAACCATTGTCTTTAATTTTCCTTACCCGAACGTCAACCATAGTGAGCCCCATTGAGCTTAAACGTTTTTACCTTTCAATCACCCGAGCCACCAAGTCACTTAACCAAAAGCTTTCAACAAAACCCGTTTTCGTTAAAGACACGTTTTTGGCTTATAAAAAAATTGGTCTTTTACCGGCAGACCTTAAAGGACTGGAATGCATTCTTTTGATTTCAATTTGCTTTGTTGCCTCCATCACGCAAAAACCGGAACTTCCCCCGGAAATCCGCGAACAAATTTTCAATCTCACGTTTGAAGCAAGAAAGAAATGGCGAAAAACAGAAAAAGTTCCACCATTTTGTGGAATTTCAAAAAGTGCTATAAAGAGACGGGCAAAAAGATATGAAAGATGCCCGAATTGTGGAAATTGATCTCATAATGGAAAATGCAAAAAGAATCAAACTAAATCTCAATATGAATACACAGAACTAATCTGATTGGGTGCTATTAGGCTTCAAGCCGAACGATCCTTGAGAAAGGAAAGTTTTGTGTATCTTCGGGTAAAAGATGAAGTACGATTCTTGAAAGCAAAATACGGTCTTGACAATCTGACCTTAAACGAGTCCTCAAGCTAGCATATCCCTTCTAGCTTGATGTATTGTATAGGGATCCTTTAGTGATTTCCTTGTAGTTTATGTTAGAAAAATAAGCCAAGACCATCGTCTTTAGCAATTAGCCACTTTTTTCAAATATTCCATAGCCGAGCTCAAGCCAAATTACAACCCATCAAAGGCCTAATGATTTATGCAAGTAAAAATCAAAGTAGGTGGAGATTTGATCTCTTAACAAGCATATGATTTCACACGTATTCATACTAGGCAATTAAGTGTATTAGTCATACTTAATCTTGATTATGACTGCATATATTGAGCCGAGTGTGAGTGCATCTTGTGAAAAGTGTGGATTTTTGCATGATAAAAATCTTTACTAACCAATTGCTTGCTAGGATATCATTTTACATCTGCTTAGAATTTTTATATTTGGATGAAAATAATATTTACTTGCGTATTTCTCAAAAGACATGTTTATAATTTGTTTTATTTGGTTTTTGGTGGATTTTGTCATTTTAAGTGATTTTTGCTTGAGGACAAGCAAAGTTCAAGTGTGGGGATGTTTGATCTGCTCCAAATTATACATAAAAATCCTATCAAAAGCACATCAATTATTCCTTAATATCTTCCTTAAAATGATGAAAATGTACTTAAAAATCTTAAATTGTGTTTTTCAGGTGTTTAAAAGGGCAAGATGGACAAAAGAAGCATATTTAGCAAGAAATTGAATGAATTTGAGCTTTGGAGTCCAATCATGGGGTTGTGCCTCTTTAAGCATGCCCCCATGCTTTGCCAGAAACACACCCCCGTGCTAGATTAACACACCCCCGTGTTTGGACATCTGACAAGGACAAAAGTACAGCTCCCTAAAATTAGACACGGGGCCGTGCCCCACCTCCAACACGGGGTCGTGCCCCATTTAGCACGAGGCCGTGCCCAACACAACCTGCATGGGAGCCAACCAACTTTTTTAAACATTGTACTAGCATGGGGCCGTGCCTTTTAGGCACGGGGCCATGCTTAAACACTCCAGAAAGCCTATAAATAAAAGCCTAAGTTCACAATTTTTGACAAGCTTTGGTGGGAGAGTTACTCTACAGAACTCTATCGGGAATCTAGACTTCAAGGTCATTTAGAGGCTCGGGAGGTGCATACAGCACTTGGAAGAAGCTCGGGATCGTCTAAACACCATCCATTGTGGATTATCGGTTTGATTGTTCCATTTCACTGATGATTACATATCTATCTTCTTTGCTATATGTTGTTATGTTCAATCTCATAATGAGCTAAACTCTTTTTATCATCCTATTCGGATGAAACTTATGTAATTTGTGATGAACTAATGGTGTGATAAATATTATGTTAATGTTATGGTGGTCTTAGGAAGACTATTGATGGGTAGCATCTACATTTGAACGGGAAGTTACAAATTTATGGTTTGTGATTGTGATCGTCATACGAAGTTGAAAAACCATATGATTAACTTTCATTCGCGAAACCAGTCTTCATAATAAATCCATGGCTAATGAACTAGAAATGGTTATTAGAAATCATATCACTTTAACTTTCTGATCATTTGCGGGTTCCCTTTTATTTGTTTGGAAACTTTAGTAATTGTTACGGTTTTCTAAAATTAATGGTATGTTAGAAAGGAACCTGATCAACTCTCTTTTTAACATTAAGTTATGTTTTCAGAATTCGTATGGCAAATAGGTCACAAAAGATTTACCTACATTACTAGGGCTTTGATGTGAGCAGTAAAACTCAGCCTGACAGGATCAAGTCACTACGGCAGCTGGATAGACGAGAAATCGCGCTAGCTCATCTTTATAAACATTAACATAATTATATTAATCCAAATCTTTAAGTCACACCACCAATTCATCATGGTTACATAAGTGGAATCTAATTAGGATTATAACTTTTATTCCCTGGTTTTAAATCCAAATGCTTCAAATCTTAGTTTACTTCCTTTCTATTATTGTTTATCTTTAAATCCTAAAAATCTTTCCAGTGCAAATTATCATTTTCTTTAACAAAAAGCAAATATGATAGTCAAACATCAAGTTGTTGAGTAGGCTAGGTGTGTTCACGGATTGATACTCGGTTCTTACCAACACTATATTACCACACGACGGGTACACTGCCTTTTGTGTGTGTGGTTTAGTATTAGTAATAACCTATTAAAACTAAATCTGTGCAGTAAATCTTTATCAAAATATATATACTATCCGCACCCATCAGTAGGGTTTGCACACACGGTTCATGAGATCCATGAACACTGCCGTGCATTTGTCAACCGAAAAGGCATGTCCAAGAACTCGTAATGACCATAACGAGTATGGAACGCAGTTTTAAAAGATGTGTTCTTCTCAGACTCTAAGTTGATGATAACCAGATCTAAAATCAAACTTCGAATAATAACTTGATCCCTGAAGCTGATCAAATAGATCATCGATACGAGGTAAAGGGTATCGGTTCTTGACCATGACCTTGTTCAATTCTTTGTAGTCGATGCATATTCGAAATGTACCATCTTTCTTCTTAACAAAGAGAACAGGTGCTCCCCACGGTGATGAGCTCAGTCGAATAAACCCTTTATCCAACAGCTCTTGAAGTTGTGTAGATTGTTCTTGCAGTTCGTTCGGTGCTAACCGGTAAGGTGCTCTTGCAATTGGAGCAGCTCCGGGAGTCAAATCGATCCGACACTCGACTTGGTGATGAGGTGGTAGTCCAGGAAAATCATCTGGAAACACCTATGGAAAGTCACGTACCACCAGAATGTCTTTCATCTTCTTTTCCTCTTGTTGCTGGTTAGAGATGAGAGCTAATATGGCCAAGTGGCCCTGGCGTAGCCACTATTGAGCCTTCATGAACGATATGATGCCTATCACAGCACCATTCTTCTTGCCCTTAACCGAAAGTGTTTACCCATCTACCATGGGAATACGAATGACCTTCTTATGATAAATCACTTCTTCTTGCTTCTCGGACAGCCAGTCCATGCCTACGACCACATCGAAACTTCCAAGAGTAACATGCATAAGGTCAATGTCAAAGGTATGACCAGCGAGTTCTATTTTGCAATTCTTAAGAATATGCGTAACAGAGATTTGCTTACCATCAGCTAATTCTACAACGTACTTAGACTCCAAGACAGAGGGCATATCATTTAAGAGGCTACAAAACTTAGTAGAGATAAAACTCCTATCGGCTCTAGTGTTAAAAAGTACAGAAGCAAAACGACCATTAACAAGAAATTTACCAGTAACAGTAGTAGGATCGTTTAGAGCTTCACCTGAACCCATGACAAAGGCTCTCCCTTTGGCTCCACCATTGTTGCCTCCATTGTTGTCATCATTACCACCATTGTTGTTATTGCCACCACTTCCATTGCCATTCCCATTTCTTTTTAGTTGAGGATAGTTTTTCTTGAAATGCCCTTCGTTTCCACACTCAAAGCAACCTTTTGGTGTTTCATGGGGTTGCTAAGGCTGTTGAGGTTGTTGAGGCTGTTGAGGTTTCTTCATCAGTTCTCCACGACAATCCTTTGTCGCGTGTCCAACCTTCCCATAACGCTAGCATCAAAAACCATCACACCTGCCAGTGTGGTGGTAGTTGCAGGTCGCGAGGTATATGTGATTCATTGGTGATCATTAATCGTGTTTTAGATGAAATTGTGTCAATTAGTAGTTTAGGAATGGTTGAAAGATCGGTTATAGTTCAATTGATTGTGTAACTATCAAGTTGTTGTTGTCGAACGAATTTAAGGATTAATGGTGGTCTGTTACGAGTTTAACCATCCATTTTAACTCAAATTGAAGTGCCACTAAGGTTCAAAACGGTTCCTAGCAGTGATTATGTAACACCCGAATATTTATTATTTTGTAGCCGGTGAAGAAAGAAAAGAAAATAAAGTTCAAAGTCGAGGGACCAGACTCGCCAACGAAGAAAAGTTGGGAAATGTGGTGATATTAGTAGGGAGAGGGCAGCCCACTCTCCCCACACACCCCACATTTCCAACTTCATAGAGAGAAAGGAGAAGAATAAGAGAAAAAAGAGTGGTTCGGGTGATTCGGGTGGCCATACTCATTGTGTAGCAAGCCAAATCGAAGCCCTTAACGTTGTGGTCGTTTATGTGAGTTCTAGGACCCCACTTGTACTTGTTTTCAACCGATTTTGGGGCTGGAAAGCATAAAAAACCCGTTTTTGTATGTGTATGTGTTTGACCCATTTAGGTGTGATGTGTGTGATGCGTTTCGTGTATGTTTTGGGGCTTGTGTGTGCTTGTATGGTGTTATGGTATGCATTCCTAAGGTCCAGGAGGGTTAATTTAGGCTTAAAATGGGTTTAGATGAGTTTGGAGGCCGAAAACCCTCGGCTGCAGTCAGGATGAACTCCATTCTGCATCAGCTAGGGCTAGGCGACCGAGTGGAGGCCATACGGCCGACTGAGGGGCGATTGAGGGTCATTCGCATGATTGGGATTCATTCGTACGATTGAGGATTCAATCGCACGACTAAGGTTTCAGTCGCACGACTGGGAGTCCAATCGCATGGGGAGTCATGCGACTGAGGGTACAGTCGCATAAGTGCTTTGTCACATGAGTTCGTTCGCATTAGATCAGTCGCATAGGTGCCCATTCGCATTTGTTCCATCCGCATGAGGTTCATACGCACGACTGGATGCCCATTCGCCTAAATGTTCATCCGCTTGAGTTCAATCGCATGATGTTCAGTTGCATGGAGGCCATTCGACAATTGGGTGTCCATACGCACGATTAGGGCTGTTGCACCCGAAGAAAGTGTAATTAGACTTCTGGCTTTCGGGGGAAAGTGCAGATGTAAGTCTTGACGTAAAGGTTTCCTGTAAGAGCATGTAAGATAGCAGATATGGCCTTAGAAGCATGTAGGGCATAGAGATGATGATGTTGCATGTTATGTATGTATGATGTTGCCCTGTATGATGTGATGTGGATGCATGTTAATGTTCCTTAGTATGATGTATAATATCTTTCCTATGGCTTTACTTATTATGAGGAATGAACGAAGTATTATGTAACGTAAAGTGAAAGATAAAGAGGAACATGATGATGAATGCATGCATTAATGAACGAATGAAAGAAGTCTTGCAAGCATTGGATATCAGGGTCCTTCTTTGTGATTGACCAAACGTGTAGTGCCTCTACCGCTTACCCCGAGTACTGTGGCATACGTTTAGCTGTTCATTTATTGACTTCGGCCCAGTAGCTAAGACTGATGGTTACTCCTAGTACCGTGGCATACGTTTAGCTGTTCATTTATTGAGTTCGGCCCTGTAGCTAAGACTAGCCGGGGTGTAGCATATGGTATTGGTACGGTTGATGTCCGATGCGCAAGTAAAGTTATATAGAACGAATGGACGAATGAATGAATGAAGAAGATAATAATGATATTATCTATGCGTACGTATGATGTGTGATCATGTAAAAGTAACGAATGGTTTTATATGAAAGTAAAGTAAGTTTTATAATAAAACTAGGACTCACTCAGCAACGCTGACTTTTATATGTTTTCCAGTTGGCAGGAAATGATTGCTGAGGATGGCACCGTGAAGCTACTCAGCTCCTTTTGGGATGGCATTCTTTTGGTTGATGTTTTTGCATTGTAATGCGAACAAACTATTTTGTAATGAATGTTGTATTAATTTGCAAAAGCATTTACATGGAAATGAAAGATTGTTTTAGTTTTCCGCTGCAATTTTATGAGATACAAATGTAATTATACGTTTTATGTGCGATGAGAACCCAGCTGTACGCGTCCCGATTTTGGGGCCTTACAGATTAGCATCGATTATGTCATTAAATTTGGGGGTTATAGATGGTTTGGGGAGTCACCGGAGTTCGGCCGAGGGTGGCCAAAGACAAGGGGAAAGAGGTCGACGGTGAGAAATGGGGGAGGGGGTTTGATTCGAAAAGTTACATTTTTGGTCCCTGATGTTTAGGCTTATTATTATTTCATGTAAAAACCTTTAAATTAAAAATTAGAAATTACAAAGTAAACCCTAGACTTATACAAACTAATTTGAATAATAAATTACATTAATTAGTTATTAATCTTTTAACCTATTAAATTTTATAAGGAATATTACAATTTAATTCTAATTGTATAATTAAAACAAAAGTTTAGAATAACCCTATAATCGTTATAAAATCCACATTTTATAAGATTATTCCATTTATCCATTTATAAAACATGATAAAAATTATAAATCCTGTTAAATATTAATTATTTAATTATTAAGGTGATTAAGAATAATAAATTTTATAAATCACATAGAAATTTTTAAAGTTTAATATTATTTTATAATAATTATAACTTCAACAATGATATATATAAAATCTCATAAGTTTATAAACTTATTAAAGGAAAGATTTAAATCTAAATTTAAATCACAAATTTCACAAAGTTAGATAAATAACACATTATTGTTTTAATACCACCAAAATGAAAGAAATAGTTTAAATGATATGGTTGATTTATTAACCAATAAAAAGGATTCGGGTCCATATTTTCAAAAATGGCAGATGTTACACAACATGACCATGTCACCCACCTAGAGCTCAATCGGTCGACGTCGTTTATCAGTATACGACTTCTGTCTATCTTTGGTTGCCTTCATGAATGTCTTGATCTTTTCAAGCTTCTCAGTCGTAGCCTCGATCACCTTGACGCTTCCTAATTCTTTCTAACCAATATCACCCCAACACATGGGTGTTCGGCATCTCCTACCATATAGCATCTCATAAGGAGGCGTACCAATACTGGCATGATAGTTGTTGTTATATGAGAACTCAGCTAACGGTAGGTGGTCATCCTAACTTCCTCCAAAATCGATGACACATGCACGAAGCATATCCTCTAGCGTCTGAATGGTCCTTTCTGACTGACCATCTGTCTGAGGATGAAAAGCCATGCTAATATGTAACCTCGTCCCCATTGCATTGTTGAATTTCTTCCAAAATTTTGATGTAAACTGGGTGTCATGATCAGACACAATAGACACCGGCACACCATGACGAGTTACAATCTCCTTATGAAAAGACCAGCCACCTCTCGGAGGAATATGTCTCGCGGATCGGTAGAAAGTGAGCACTCTTCGTCAAACGGTCAACTATCACCCATATGGTATCATACTCTTTCAGGGTACGTGGTAGCTTCATAATAAAGTCCATGGTGATGTGCTCCCACTTCCACTCCGGTATATCCAAAGGTTGGATCTTTCCGTATGGCTTCTGATGCTCCGCCTTCACTTGCAAGCAAGTAAGGCACTTACTCACATACTCCACCACATCATGCTTCATACCCGGCCACCAATAGTCTTTCCTCATGTCTTGGTACATCTTTGTAGCACTGGAATGATTAGGGTACCGAGTCTTGTGAGCTTCATCCATAACTTTCACGCGTAGATCCCCAAAACGAGGAATCCACATTTGTCCAAATCAGGTTCTAACACCAAGTGTGTTTTCACCCAATTCTGCAACCAGACCTCTCATTCTTTCAGAGTTAAGATGACCTTCTTTCAATGCCTCATCCTGAAACTCCTTAACTTGCTTCATCACATCCGAGGTCATGATCAACTGGTAGAATCGGCTCGGGTCTCTCCTTCCGGCTAAGGGCATCCGCCACCACGTTGGCTTTGCCCGGATGGTAATGGATCTCGCAATCGTAGTCTTTTATGAGCTCCAACCATCTCCTTGCCTCATGTTCAAGTCCTTCTACTCGAAGAAGTACTTCAAGCTCTTGTGGTTGGTGAATATGGTGCACTTCGTCTCGTAAAGGTAGTGCCTCCAAATCTTTAACGCAAAGATCACGGTTGCTAGCTCATGAACCTTCAAATGTGAGGATGCATAGGCTATAACCTTTCCCCTCTACATTAACACACATCCCAACCCCGAGTAGGAAGCATTAGAATAAACCACCAGATCTTCACTTCCATCGGGTAATGATAGAACAGGAGCTTGAGTCAACCTCGCCTTTAATTCCTTGAATGCCTTCTCTTGAGCTTGACCCCATATGAACTTTACATCTTTCTGGGTCAACTTAGTCAGTTGAGAAACAATCTTAGAGAAGTCTTGAATGAATCTCTTGTAGTAGCCCGCCAAACCCAAGAAACTATGAATCTCGGATGGCATCTTTGGAGACTTCCATTGCATCACTGCCTCCACCTTTTCCAGGTCCACCATAATCCCGTCAGGATTCACCACATGACCCAAGAACTGAACTTCGCACAACCAGAATGCACACTTGGAGAATTTTGCATATAGCTTCTCCCGCCTCAATGTCTCCAACACTTCCCGAATGTGACCGGCATGCTCCTCCTTGCTCTTCGAATAAATTAGGATATCATCGATAAACACAATCACTGATTTATCTAACATCGACTGACACACTCGATTCATTAGATCCATAAAAGCAGCTGGCGCGTTGAAGCTGATCAAACAATTCATCAATCCTCGGTAACGGGTACCAATTCTTCATCGTCAACTTGTTCAGCTCACGGTAGTCTATAAATATCCTCATGCTACCGTCTTTCTTCTTCACAAATAGGACCGGAGCACCCCAAGGAAAGATGCTCACCCGAATGAACCCCTTATCAAGCAGCTTTTGTAATTGCTCCATCAACTCTTTCATCTAGGTCGAAGCCAATTGATATGGTGCCTTGGCAACAGGTGGGCACCCGGTATCAGATCAATCTGAAACTCGATCTCTCAGTCAGGTGGCACTCCTGGTAAGTCTTCTAGGAATACATCTGGAAAGTCACACACAACCGGTACATCAGACAATTGTGGTGTTGGTGTTTCTACATCCTTCACATAAGCCAAGTAGGCGCTACATCCACGCCTCATGCACTTTCCTGCCACCGCCATTGAGATTACTCTCAGGATCATCATGACCCGATCCCCATAAACCGTCACCGAACTACCATCAAGCGTTGTCAAATGAATCATCTTCTTGCAACACATAATGTTCGCCTTATAGTCCGCTAACCAATCCATCCCAAGAACTACATCAAAACCACCTAAGGTCATCATGAATGGTCTAACAGGAAATTTATGACCTTCTAATTCCACATCACAGCCTTCTATCATCTCAGAAATCCTGGTAGACTTACATATGGCAGTTTCTACATCAAAGGGTGCATCTATATTCTTACTACTAACAGGTAGTTTGGCATAGAAAGCAGCAGAAGTGAAACTTTTACTAGCACCAGAATCGAATAACACAGAGGCTAAAGTTCGCTTTACTACAAACGTACTGACACAAAATCATGGTCCATCCTAGCCTCCTCCTGCGTCATCATAAACGCTCTGGCGCTCGCCCTCGGTCCTTCACCTCTAGTCTTCTTCACCCCAGAACCCTCAGTCGTCCGCTTCTTACAGTCTCTACTCATGTGGCCCTTTGCGCCACAATTAAAACATCTGCCTGCACAACAGTCCCTTGCTATGTGTCCTATCCTCCCACAGTTGAAGCACAAGTTTGATCCCAGCCTACATTCTCCAATATGTTCCTTTCCATATTTTCCACACTTCTTCGACCCCGCACCAGATGTGACCACACGGTGGTCATCTACCCGTGCCTTCTTGTTACTCGTCGGGACACCACCCCGACCAAACCTTTTTCCATTCCAATTCCGATCACTAAATACCACCTTTCTTGTTACCTTCGGCCACTACCATGGTTCTCTCATCATACAACCTCCATGCCAGATCAACCGCCGACCTAAACATGCTCGGCCGGGAGGCGATCATGTACTTGCAGATATCCGCTGGCAAGCCCTGGACGTACCTCTTGATCTTTCATGACAAGGGTGTCACTTGGTCCGGCACCAGACGTGCCATCTCATTGAACTTGGTGGTGTACTGCTAATGTGTCATCGTCCCCACCTCCAACTGCAGGAACTCTCTCTTAACCTTGTCCATTTCCCTATGAGGACAAAACTCCTCAATCACCAACTTTTTCAGCTCAGACCATCTCATCCTCCCAATAGCCAGACAACCTCAGCTTGGACAATATTGTCCGACCAGCATAAAGTTGAGTCTACAAAAGAGTGGGCTGCAAACTTCACTTTCTAATCCTCTCGACACTCGCTGATGTTCAGAACAACTTCCATTTCTCTCACCCTCCGGTGAGCAGCAGTAGGAGTGCCGTTACCATCAAAAGTAGGTGGCTTGCACCTTTGAAATGCCCCATAGTTAAAGCCTCGTGCCGCCTCCAGCATAGGCTCTTTTTTCGCCCCTAGGTCTACTTCTTTCCTTCCTTTCTCCTTCCCTCACAGCCTTGATAACTTCGGTCACCACAGACGGTAAGATTGTCTGCATGACCTAATGAACTTCTTTTACCACAGCCTCTTTTACTAAGGCTCTCAGATTGGCGCTCTCATCACTGCCCTTCAGATGAGGGGTCTCGGGTTCTTCATGAACCACCTTTTCGACTCTAGGTCTTCCTCTCGTAACTCGTGATTCAGCACCCCGACCTCCACCACGTGAAGCTTTAGATGATCTACCACGGGCCATCCTCTAACACATACACTGAAAGATTGAAGCACCAACACCGTCATACCAGGGAACAACTCAGTTTATGCCATGTATAGTAAGTCCCTAATTACAGTGGCTAGTTATGATTAGCCACTTACTTTACTCTTCATACCCCAAGAATTACCTATCCTGACTACATCAGTATAAATCTACATACAACACATAAACCACATAACATGCACACATAATACTGGTTATCATTAAGAAAATACCTGATGGCACGCAGCTACTCGGACCGGCATACCTTCCCTTTCCATCCTATTTTCAATTTAAGTTTAGGTTTTTTGAAAATTTACCTGTTTTACTTAAACTTTGGCTCTGATACCAACTTGTAAGGCTCCATTCTCGGGACGCTCACAGCTGGTCAATCATTGCACATAAAACATATAATTACATTTAACTTTCATAAAACATCGTAGCGGAACATCAAAATAACTTTTCATTTCATTATAAATGTTTTTGCAAGTTAATACAATCATTCATTTCAAAACATCATTCGTTCGCATTACAATGCAAAAACATTAACAAAAGAATTCCATCCAAAATGCCAAGTAGTTGCCCCGCGCCATCCTCAGCAATGCTCACCTACCAACTGGAAAATGCATAAAAGTCAGTGTTGCTGAGTGAGTTCTAGTTTTATAGTAAAACATACTTTACTTTCATTAAAACCGTTCTTTACTTTAACATGTGATCACACATCATACGTACCCATAGATAATATCATTATTATCTTCATCATTCCTTTATTAACTTCCATTCATTCATGCTTTCTTACTTTCATTCATTCATTCATACGTTCATCATTACTTCTTTTCATTCCATCAAAACAATGACCTTTACCCCACCGTCATGCATAAAGTTGGTACTGGGCCGGGGTCTATCATAGGCCCCCGTCATGGCGCACAACAGCCTGGCCACAGTACTTAAAGGTAAACTTAGGCGTACCATTGTCATGTGTTATACCCACCGTCATGCATAAAGCGGATACTGGGCTGAGGTCTATCATAGACCTCCCTTCATTGCACATAGTAGCCTGGCCACAGTATCTAGGGTAACCGACAAAGGTACTATACAAATGGTCGGTCATAAAGATGGACCCCAGTGTGCATCCTTTTGGGGTAGCTAACCCACACACTGTTGGACTAACATGCTTCATTGGGCGTGTTCCCACATAGAAGGCTTGCCAGACTTACATTACTTTCCTTTGTTCATTAATGCATGCATTCATTCATCATGTTCCTCTTTTCATTATCTTCCACTTTACGTTACATAATACTTTCATTTCATTTATTAACATTCAACGTAAAGCCATCGGAAAATAAACATACATAACAGGAACATCATCATACACAGTCAACATCATCATACAGGGCATCATACATACATAACATACATCATACCCATCATGCATAAGCATCATACATGCATCATAACATGCCCATCATAACATCTATGTCCTCAAAAAGTCAACTTACATAGCCCCCGAGAACCTCCCAAGTCAAAGCCTAAATGTCGCTTATTCCCCAAAAGTCAGAAATTTTTCTAAGTATTCATTCGCATTTCCTTTTTTTCATCCGCATTTCTTTTACTTCGTCCGTTGTTCATCTGCAATTCTTTTACTTCATCCACATTTGTTCAGTTTCATAACTTACTCATCCGCATTTGTTCTTACTTACCTGTCAATGCTCATCCGCATTTTTTTACACTTAGACTTCTCATCCGCATTGACTTTACTCATCCGCATTGACTTTCCATCCGTATTGACTTTTCATCCACATTGACTTTTGATCTGCATTTCCTACTCATCCACATTTGCTCACACTTAAGCAGTTTTCTAAACTTAGGCGTATGAACTACAGTTTGGGCGTATGAGCAGCTTAGGGCACACTATTCATCAGATTCAGTCCCCAAACCTCATATTTCATGTTCTAAGCTTAATTCTTACATTCTAAGCCTTAGGAACACAAGCATAACATCCTCAAGCATGAACACAGTCCAATATCACATCATAATAGCAACATACACATATTCAACATATGGGTAAAAACCCAGTTTTATAAAAACATAAGTTCATGCATTTCCAGCCCCAAAATCAGTTAAAACAAGTAAAAAGAGGGGTCCTAGAACTCACCGTTGCAGCTCTTGAGTATGGCTTCTTCCAAACTCGTCTATAATTAAGTTCAACCTCCTAGAAACCCACTAAAACACACCCAACCGAACATACAAACACACATAAGCATGCAACTGAGGCAAGGCCAGTTAAGAACACTTAAAAACCTTGAATTCTTAACTTGAATTCGAATTTTCAGCTTGTTTTTCCTTCTAAACCGAGAGTTCTCTGCTGCTCTTGCTACTTTCTCTCTCTAAAAATGCAGATGTGGATGTTGTAAGAGTAGAGTGGGCTGCCATGCCCACTTTACACCCACTTTCAAACCTTTTTGTCCTTTTGACACTTTTTACCCCTCAACTAGGGTAAAATATCTTTTCTTTCTTTTTCTTCATTTTATTCTTTCTTTCATTGTCTTTAAAAATAACCGGGCATTACAATATTCATGTAAATGATGACCAATGTCATCGTTTACCTCCAAACTGTGCAGGCTGTGTGTTCAATGTCGCTTGCACGTGTTGGTTTATTAACGCATCTAGTTCAGCTGGGTCATGTTCACGTTGTCGGGGCCACATCCACCGTCATTCCCTCGGCCACGTCCATGTCCTCTGCCTCTGCCGTCTATTTTTCACTTTACATTCATAAATACCATAATGAGTGACATCTAACATATTAATCCCACTGAAGTATAGTAAATAATAAGAAATAATGTATTGTCACAACCACAACATTTATAACCAAAATGATAACATATCATAATAATTTGTAAGTAACTCACAAAATATTCAATCAATGTCAAAATTTAAGTTTTCAGTTGTGTGGGAAACAACCATTCCCACATAGGTTTAATAAAAACGTTATGCAGTCAATGTTATAAGAATAAAGAGAATCAATCGAACAAAGCTGATCCATCATTATCTCCACTATCTGGGGCTTCTTCGGGTTCTATCCAGGATCTTCATCGAGGTCTTTAGCAGGTGCAGGGTGGTCCTTGATCTGTAGTACTACTAGTTGTGCTTCCAATCTGGTTAGTCTGCTCTCGACGCCCACATTGTGGAGCTCCTGCTCGCCCGTACGGTCAATAAGATCCATCACTCTACCAGCCATCTTGAAATTTCCTTTGATAGACATCAACACCCGCTCCTCATTTATGGCCATCTTTAGCCATAATCGACGCATATCATCCTTTAGTGTGGAGTTCTCATCAGTGAGCACTCCAACTTGTCAACGCGCGGTATCAAGTGTCGCGGTCAATGCCGCCACGACCTACTCAAGGTGTACATCTAGAGATGGGAGAGTGGGTGCTGCAGAAGTAGTTGTTGATTTAGTCCTAGGTCTAACAGTGGTCGGCTTTGGAAAACGCTCTCTACGAATCATGTGATCTATAAAAGCCAAGGAATAACTCCAATCTGATGGAGGATTGCGCTCAGGTGGCACAAACGGTTGATCCCAGTCTATCTCGCCACGGGGGTAAGGATGTCGGGGCCAGTCATATGCTCAGTGAGGTACAGGTGGAGGGTGTTGGATTCGTTATGCCCAAGACACATAGAACATTGATGTGGTTAGTACGTCATGATCCAAGTCGGGTCATACCCAATAACAAGCTTAGCAAACACCGAATATTATTTAATTGATGATATGATCATACAATTAAATAAATACACCAAATTTAGAAAATGGGTTTTCTAAATAAGTTGCATATGAGATTGAACAACTTATATGGATATTTTGTTCATGGATATTATTTGTAATGTTGTTTAATTTAGTTAAATAACATCAAATAATAGGAGTGTGTGTATGTTATATAATTAAAAGGTTAATTATATATCTATTTTATTAAAATTGTTTTAACAAGGATTAAAAGGGTTTTGGGGGGGAAAATAAGAAAGAGAGAAAAGGGGGTTCGGCCGCCCCTTTGATGGCAGCCTCTCTCTCTTTGTTTTTTTGGTGCTCTTTAGATTAGGGCTCTCCTAGTATACACACACTCTCCATTTCGATCTCTCCTACTCTCTCATAGCAAAAGGGGTCACAAGAACATCATCTTTTCTTTTGGAAGAAAGATGTCACGGCTGGAACCAACATTCAGCAGCTTGTTGATTGTTCACGAATGAAACAAGGTTCCAGCAGCTCCCTTCATGCGATTTGGTGCTCAAATCCTAGCAATAATGGTGTATGCTTGATGCTTGTGGGTATGAATGCTTGAGGACACCTTTTCTTGGTGTTTTGGCTGTCCAAGATTATCATCTTCTTCATCCAAAATGAGTTTTCAGCAGCTTTACTAAAGGTAGTTTGTATGACTCTTTTGGGTTGTTATTGGGTTGTTATCTCCTTTTGTATGCTAGTTCTTCACATAATAAAGATCCTCTTGTTTTTGGGTTTGCTTGTTTTCACATGATAATGGTAATTTTCAGAAACTTTAATATGTTAAAGTAGTAATTTTCTGCTGCGTTTTATGTGTTTAAATGGTTAAACAAGATGTAAATGGTACAACGAACCCAACAATGGCATCTAGAGCCGGTTATGTGGAAACTAGCATCATCATCCTTGTAAATCAGTTTTAAAGGATGTTATCTAGTTATTAGAGGCTGATTTTGATTGATTTAATAAACCCCATGTCTGTCAAGTTATATCTTCATGCTTATGATTAAACTTTGAAAGATAGGAATGTCAATTGGTTGATATGTTTTGGTTGTTGTTGTTTGGACAAACAAACCCTAATTTTCAGTTTGTGTTGGCTGAAAATTTGGGGTTCGATAGGGTTTATTTTGTTTGTTGAATGATGTTTGTGATTGTTCATTTGATGGTGCATAACCTAGCTTAGACCTTGTGTTGTTTTGCTTTGGTTGCATGTTTGTTTTGGTCTTTTTCGTTCAATTGGGTTGTAAGTTTTGTGCGTGTAATTTATCTATTTTTTCATTGGGATGTAATAATAGATTAGGAGTATTTCTCTTTTACTAGAAAATATGTATTAGGATATATATTATGTAAATGAAGATGCTCGGGAAGGAAGCACAAAAGGAAGACACAAAGTGGACTTGAAGCATACGGATGCGACATCAATTGGGAGATCCATTGTGATCTCAATTTTGTGTTGTTATTAACCCTTAGGAAAGACCTAATGACCACACTTGTGATGGCAAACAAGTATGGTCACAATAGTAGCTATGGTTATGCACATATGGTTGTTGGATATATGTTTGTTTGATTATTCATTTTATGTTGATTATTGATATATGGATATGCTTGACAATCTAAATAAATTATCATAACAAGCTGTTTTTTTTGGTTCCTAAACATTAAGTGACTTATAAATGGTTATTAAAAGGATTAATGATTTCATAATAAAATGGGTTTTATAAAAAGGAACCATAGGGTACCATGTATTTGAAAGCATGCGAATACAAGGTACATAGAGTTTTCATGTCTAGAATTAATGGAAACTTAAATCCCTTTGGTAACAAGTCTATCACCATCCTTTTACACGACACTCGAATCACTTGGGAACTATTTGTGGGATAAAGGTCACCTAACCACTTGTAGGGAACTTGTATCTTTGAGGTGAGTCTAACGTACTCGTGTGATAAAGGTCACCTAACCGCTTGTATGTGAAAACTCACACGTGTGTGTAAGTAGGACGACTTGAATTGGAAACCATGTGATTAGGGTCACCAAAGCATGGCCTACAATGGTGTTGATGGGATTAAACATGCTGACTTAACATATGATGTTTAACCGATCCCATAAGACTAGAAGTTGCAATAGGTTGCAATTGTCAACTGTTGACTACCTTGTTAATTTAAATAATGGGATAAGGTCACCTAACCATCATTTAAATGTAACGTTGGATTCTAGATTTTAATTGTTAATTGTCTATGAGACATTTAAGGGTATTAACGATTAAAATAAATTTTTCAGAAATACTAAAATGAACCTTGTCAATTATTGTAATGATGACTGCTAACTATAACGACCCACCCCGATCATCCCTTCCCTATCACTGAGATCTATTCTCGAGAGGGATCGTCCTAACCATAATTACCTTATGGACTCAATTTTGAAACTTGAGAATCGTTCTCAAAAATGATTAGAGGCCTATGTCCTTGACGATCCCATACCTCACCGACCAACGCTGTTGATGTTAAGGCTTTTTGACGATTGCCTTAGGCACCCTAAGGATTCTGTGCTAGTATCCTACCTCATGTTGGGAATATGATTCCCGAACTCCAAAAGGGTTTGGAGCATCATGGGGCATATGACATGATAATCTAGTTGAAGGAAATGTTCTTTCAACAAACTTTAGTAGATTGCTTCGAAACGGTTCGGGCACTTTATGCATGTAACATGGAAGAAACCCAATTGATATCATCTTATATATTCTTAAGATGAAAAGCCACATTGATAGCCTCAAGATGCTTAAATATCATGTCTCAAAGTAGTTGGCCAAGGATTTGATCCTTGATTGCCAACTAAAGGTTTGAGACATTCATAATAAACTATAATATGAATGGGTAGGACAAGAGCATTGGTGAACTTCACGCAATGCTCGAAGCAACCAAGGCAGGGATGGGTAGAGAGGTTCTACATATTCTCTCGATCAATAAGGGAGGCTATAAGAAATGGCCAATCCCGATCCTAAGGCAATTGTTGCCAAAGGAAAGGAATACATCAAAGCAAAGGTTAAAGCGAAACCTCAAAAAACCTAAGCTTATGAAGCCTAAGGTAACAGAGAATGATCCATGCTTTGAGTATGGAGAGATAGGATAATTCCTATCTCAAGGAGTTGAAAGACAAGAGGGATGTTCGGCAAACCTCAATTATAATCTCCATGATTTACACATTGTATTAAATGTCATTTCTTCAAACACATGGG
The DNA here is from genome assembly GCA_025506515.1 of Flaveria trinervia. NCBI lineage: Eukaryota > Viridiplantae > Streptophyta > Magnoliopsida > Asterales > Asteraceae > Flaveria > Flaveria trinervia. The sequence goes on along the minus strand of CM046452.1, from coordinate 32,614,810 downwards.
TATTGGATATCGGATGTGAGACTCATACTTGCAATTGTTGCAAAGGGGTTCAAAAGAAATGTGCGCTTCAAGGAGGGAAACTCTATTTTGAGACTTTCAAATGGTTTGGAAGTTGTTCTCAAAACATTTTGTATGCACCTAGTTTGACTAGGAACATAATTAATGTTTCCTATTAAAACAATATGATCATGATTTAAAGTTTGTAAATATTGGTATTAAGTTTTATGAATGATGTATTTCATTTTAAGGATATGCCTTTTAATGATATCCATGAATTGGTTCATGATAATTCGTCCTATAATAACTCATTATACACATTAAGCACCAAGAAACTTAAAATGGGTTTAAGTTATTATTATCTTTGACATTGTCATCTTGGTCACATAAACAAGAATTGGATTCAAACACTTCAAAAGAATGGTCTTTTGAAAACAAATGAAAATGTTTCATTTGATAAGTGTGAACCAAAAGACTTATTAGGAATGATACATTTGGATGTATGTGGTCCTTTTAAGACAATGACAAAGATTGGTGAAAGATCCTTCATTACTTTTACGACGATTACAGTCGCTATTATGTGTGCACTTGTTGACACACAAGTATGAAGCTTTTGAAATGTTCAAAATCTTCAATAATGAAGTAGAAAATCAACTCTACAAAACTATCTAAGTTCTTCATTCTGATAAAGGAGAAACTGAACCCTATTTGGATATTGTTCAATTTATTATGGCTATGAGCTTACCATCTTTATCATTTTGGGTTTTCGCATTGCTCTTTAAGGCTCATATTATGAATATCACCCGGACCAAGAAAGTGTAGATTAGTTGAATATCCTAGAGACTGTATAGGATACTGTTTCTTCGACTCAACAGAGCAAAAGTATTTATTGCTCGAAAGGCTAAGTTCTTGGAAACCAAGTTCCTTATCAAAGGAATGATATATAGAACTGTGGAACTTGATAAGGATCAAGATCCACAAGCCGATACACTTATGGTTGACACTAGTTATCAACAAGAGGTTGTTAATGATAATCAAGAGGTTGATCAATACACACAAAACGTTCACAAATCTGGTAGAGTTAGTATTCCATCTAAAAGATATGCATATTCCAAGAATGCTATGTCCAATTTGGATTGGGAAAAATGGCTAGAAACCATGAACGTAAGGATGCAATCCATGTATAACAACCAAGTTTGGGAATTGGTTAACCCTCCACTTAACTCCAAACCGGTTGGATACAAGTGGGTTTTCAAGATGAAAATAGATATGCATGGAAACTTGAATACTTAGATGTCAAGACTTATAGCATAAGGTTTCATCAAACTCAATTGGTTGATTATGATGAAACTCTTACGCCCGTGGCAATGCTAAAGTCGATTAGGATTTTATGTGCCATAACTGCATATTCTGAGTATGAGTTTTGGCAAATGGATGTCAAAGCCACTTTTCTTAATGGACATCTCGAAGAGACTATTCATGTAGTTCAGCATGATGGTTTTGTCGATCCATGACATCCTAATAAAGTATACAAGTTAAAGGGATAAATCTATGGATTGAAACAAGCGTCGAGAAGGTTGTGTATATATGAAAGTTAGTGGGAGCATAATTGTATTCCTAATGTTGTATGTTGATGACACACTAGTATTTGGAAGTGATATTCCAACCTTGGAAGGTGTTGAAACCTACCTTGGAATATGTTTTTTCCATATAAGATCTCGTTTAAGCCGCCAATATTTTGGAATAAGGATCTATAAGGATAGATCGAGGTGGTTGATAGGGTTAAACCAAAGTGCATATAATGTTAAAATCTTGAAAAGGTTCAAGATGGAAAAATCTTAGAAAGGTATGGTACCTATTCAAAGAGGGACAATGTTGACTACGTCTCAATGTCCAAGCTCATAGGATGAGTAAAATCAAATGAAGGACATCCCATACGCATCTGCTATAGGATCGATCATTTGTGTGATGATATGCACTAGACCGGACGAGTCATGATTATTAAGTATGACAAAGTAGATACCAATAGAAATAACCATCGGATGGTTGTTAAAAGTATATTGAAATACCTTAGTAGGACTAAGGATATGTTTCTAATATACGGATCTTTTGAAGAGGAAGTCGTTGTAAAGGGTTACACGGATGCAGGCTTCCAAAACTGATCGAGATGATTTTCGATCACAATCGGGTATACTTCCATTATGAATGGAGGAGAAGTGTCCTTGAAAGGTTCAAAGCAAGACACGGTAGCATTGTTCACTACAAAATCCGAATACATAGCCGCTTCATTGGCAGCTTGGGAAGCTGCATGGATAAATTGTCCATTGCTTATCTAGGGGTGGTCTCTACCATTCAAGACCCCTAGAAATCTTTGGTAATTACGTGGGTGGGATTGCTCAAATCAAGGAACCCCGTACTCATCAAAAGACTAAGCACCTTGAGCGGAGATTCAACATCATAAGGGATGGAGTTGAAAAGGGTAAAGATATGTATTGTAAAGTTCATAAAGATCAAAACATTGCTGATCCACTCACGAAGCTCCTTGTTGAGGGCAAAGTATGAGGGTCATACTTGTGCCTTAGGACTTCGATTTTCTGGTGATTAGAATTGATCTGTTTAGCATATAAAATATGGAACAATTGTAATATTTAACTCTTTTATATATTTGAGTTATGTTCCTTTTTAGCATGTTTATATCCATGAATATGTTTATTATTCTAAATGTTGTAGTCGGTCATATTTGTGGGAACAAATATGAATGTAAGACTATTATGAACATGGATTGGTAGATATTCATAAGGTATGAATATAGAGCAATTGGTTGCTACCAAGGTTCATAGATATTTGTGGGATGCAAATATTGGACTGACCCGCGTCTCAAATTTTACTACATAGAATCTCTTTGATTGATCATAAGTAATTTTGAGTAAAGGCGAATATCATTTAGTATCCTCAGACCTGAGATGCATATTGGGTTTTGATATTCACCAAATGTTATACCTTGAGTTAGTTCTTCACTGTTCTGAAATAATGGACAGTACATAAGGCTATGTTCAGGTGTGACACAAGGTGATTGTGAGAAAATATGCAGTCAAGATGGGATTTGTTCCTCTTATTCGTTGAGAGCAAGATGTCTAAGGCCTGATTAAGTTAAATCAACAAGGAATGATCATTCTGTGTCTTTGGATTTAACAGAACATCTGTAACAAAAGGATAGATGATCGATTCACCTAAACCATTTCAAGTTTGGAACTTGAAGGGATGATGTTATTGAATGGCTTTAAGTCATGCGTATTAAGGGTAGTAAACCGTTGTTAGGCGGTATTTACTGCTTGCATCAATATTCTACGTATCTTGTGCAAGTGGGAGATTGTTGGATTCTTTATGCCCAAGACACATAGAACATTGATGTGGTTAGTACGTCATGATCCAAGTCGGGTCATACCCAATAACAAGCTTAGCAAACACCGAATATTATTTAATTGATGATATGATCATACAATTAAATAAATACACCAATTTAGAAAATGGGTTTTCTAAATAAGTTGCATATGAGATTGAACAACTTATATGGATATTTTGTTCATGGATATTATTTGTAATGTTGTTTAATTTAGTTAAATAACATCAAATAATAGGAGTGTGTGTATGTTATATAATTAAAAGGTTAATTATATATCTATTATAAAATTGTTTAACAAGGATTAAAAGGGTTTTGGGGGAAAATAAGAAAGAGAGAAAAGGGGGTTCGGCCGCCCCTTTGATGGGCAGCCTCTCTCTTTGTTTTTTTGGTGCTCTTTAGATTAGGGCTCTCCTAGTATACACACACTCTCCATTTCGATCTCTCCACTCTCTCATAGCAAAAGGGGTCACAATAACATCATCTTTTATTTTGGAAGAAAGATGTCACGGCTGGAACCAACATTCAGCAGCTTGTTGATTGTTCACCATGAAACAAGGTTCCACAGCTCCCTTGATGCGATTTGGTGCTCAAATCCTAGCAATAATGGTGTATGCTTGATGCTTGTGGGTATGATGCTTGAGGACACCTTTCTTGGTGTTTTGACTGTCCAAGATTATCATCTTCTTCATCCAAAATGAGTTTTCAGCAGCTTTATAAAGGTAGTTTTATGACTCCTTTTGGGTTGTTATTGGGTTGTATTTCCTTTTGTATGCTAGTTCTTCACATAATAAAGATCCTATTGTTTTTGGGTTTGTTTGTTTTCACATGATAATGGTAATTTTCAGAAACTTTAACATGTTTAAAGTAGTATTTTCCGCTGCATTTTATGTGTTAAAAACCCGGGATGATGATGCCATGTTGTTGTGCATGTGATGTGTATGCCAATGAGTATATAGTAAAAGGATAAGTCAGGAGTAACTAACTAACTGTGTGCGGTTATAGACTAGTATGTATGCAACCTAGTTCCATGAACCAATGGCTCTGATACCAATCTGTCACACCCTCAAAATCCACATGCGGAGTTTTATCACGAGGTGTGTGAACAAACCAGGATCACAGTCACGTTACTCAGAACGACACTATTGCCATATTCAAAACAAACCAACAAAATTTTAAACGTTTAAAACCATGCGGAAACATTTTGTAAATAAGACAAACCCAAAGTAAATGAATGCACAATATGGCAAAACATGTGCCATACCAATGTTTAAAACCCATATATAAAAGATAAACAAATATGTCTATGAAATAGAGCCTTAGGATGCATGTTGGACTCGTGTTGTGCTCCTAATGGCAAGCTGAGTTAACGACCTGAGAATATCATACTAAAAATGTCAACACAATTGTTGGTGAGTTCAAGAGTTTGCATTTAACATAAACATTATCAATTGTATAGCATAAGAAGTGTATTGAAATAGATAGCTAGTCTATATTCACAAGTAATAAACATAGTGATTTCGCACTCGAAGCTGACTGTGTTGCGTTGTTGCCTCCCGTCATGACTTACGAGGTCATGATGATATTTGTGCTTAGAACAATATTGCACCCATTTGACCTTGAGTCGCACAGGTGGGGCTCGTCACACCCGTAGTACAACCCAAGATTTCCCTCTAGTTACCATTATTAACGATCCGAAAGTGTGAGGATTTTTCAAGGTATTAAGCACTATGTTAATACATACACAACTTATAATAATAAAATAGTGTTGAGTACACGTATGCTACCTCCCCCAGAAGAAGGTTTATAAAATAGATAGGCATGAACGCACCTAGTGTATAAAGAGAACGAATAAAGAGACTCGTGATAGATGCAAAGACAACCCTTCAAAGGTTACCTAGAACACACAAGTACATAAGTACATGTACACAGAAAAATTAACAACCCTAGGTTAACCTAGTTGACCCATTTGACCCGTTGGTGACATATTAATTGGAATATTGTTTTATCATGCAATTCAACTTGTCATACATGAATATCATGTAAGTTATCCACGTGCATCACATCATTTAACCTAAGTTCTACCTAGGTCATCATACCATATTAGATCATCATACACTCATGAAAATCTCAAATAATCATCATGCTCAAAAATTATAATTACATCACATCAAACAATTCATACGTGAAGTCTAATCATGCACTACATGCCATGTGAAGTCACTCACGACCTCACATCCTAAACCCACAATCCTACTAAGTAGGGGCCTCGGATTTGCATGCGCGTATGACAATCGTAAACACATTACTAGCATATATAATGGCAACCAAATTTCAAACCCAATCATTGTCTCCTAATCACTAACTATAATTCATCATCATGTATGATCATCAAAATCTATGCTTCATACATGATCAACCAAGCATCCATACAACTCAATTACATCTTCTAACATAACAACATCATCCATAATCATTCTAACATGATCCTAACATCATAAGCATGCCCAAATCATCACATCCAAAGTTCTACAAAAATAAAGTTTCCCTTTTGGGAAAGTAATACCCAAAAGTGGTCTAGCAACCAGTTCAACCATGATTTCAATAAATATATACCTAATCAAGTTTAAAGCATTCATTCTAACATGCTAATCACTTCCAAAACATCCAATTCTCAACATCATACACAAAGTTTCTACTTTTAGTAAGTCATGATCAATATCACAATTTCATGGATTTTCTTATACAATCCAATTAAACTAACATCTAAGCATTACATTTAACATCTTAGCATCATCAAATCATGAATTCAAAGAACAAAAAAGTTTCCTCTTATGGCAATGTATGAACTAGCAACCAATTCAACCATGATTTCTTGCACAATCAACATAATCTAGCATCCATACAACCTAACTAATAGCATATAATCATCATACAATCATCAATTTTATAGTCATCATCAATTTCATAATTAGGGTTCATCAAGAACAATCAACATGAACAACTAATCAAAACTAACCTTTAGATGTGTTTAGATGATAATTATCACTTGAAATCAACTTGTAATACTTGAAACCACTTGGAATTCGACTTGTGTATGTGTTCTTGGATCAATTTCGTAATGTGGGAGGGTGGGGAGAAGGGTTGCGGCTGAATGGGGGGTTTGGGGGCTAGGGTTGGGTTAATTATGGTAATATTTGGTTAATAAGGTATTTACAAAATAACCCCTTTAATTATATTTTATAAAACTAATCTTTCCAATACTTTTATATAGTCTTTAACTACTAAAAACAAGTATTATTAACCAATAATAATAATCCTAAACATTACAACAAGTCACACAACACACGAAATATATATTACACGTTGTCGCATTATCGCGAAAAAATTATAAAACAAACATTTAAAATTTTATAAAACCATGAACCACATAATCACAACTAATAATCAACCTTATTAATTAGATTATCATTGTTTATCATAGATCATTATTAAGTCACCATCGTTCAACGACAACTAGTGTGTGCTCACGACACGTGTATGCAAGACTTAACGGAACTAACGGAGTTTGGTAACGGAAAATTACCGGATGTCACATGTGTGCAAGTAGGGTGACTTGATTTTCAAACCATGTTAAATGGATCACCTACAATGTGGTTTACAAAGGTGTTGATGGGATAAACGTGCCGACCATACATATTGTTGGGGTTTGTTAGAACAAGATTCATAGTTTAACCATTTAAACTTTGTGTAAACGCAGTGGAAACAAGCTTTATAACTTGTTAATGAACTGAAAATTTCAGGTTTCATCTTGATATTACAAAGTTATAAACAAAACCAAGAACAAAGGACCTTTTTTATGTGAATAAGACTAGCTATGTAAACACAAACATACATTATGGACAGCCATAAAGAGGCTGCCATAAACTACCTTTCAGCAGCAAAAAAACAAAATGGATGAGGATGATTGGACCAAGAAAGAACGACCAAGGCACCAAAAGAAGGTCCTCTCAAGCTTGAATACCCTGAGCTCTATGAAAAACACCTTGTTGCTAGGATTGAGCACCAAAAACTCGAAAGAGAAGGCTGCAGGAACCTTTCAGCCGAGAAATCACTTCAACAAGAGAAGAAAACCCTTTTTCTTTGTTGAGGTTTTCCATGTGAGAGAGAGAAGAAGATAGAGTGAATGTATTGTCAATGTGTTGTTTTATGACCACAAAAGGAAAACCAAGAAAAGGCACACCCAAGGGGCGGCCGAAACTTCATTTCCCTTTGGTTTCCCCCTAAAAGTTAAAAACAATTGAACACATTAACAAGTCATTAATATAAGTTATTCATATAATTAACCTTTAATTGAATAACTCATAAACACTCTCTTATTATTTGATGTTATTTAAGTAACTTAAATAACATTACAAACAATATCTACAAACAAAATATCCATATAAATTGTTCAATCTCATATGCCACTTATTTAGAAAATCCATTTTCTAAATTGGTGTATTTTATTTAATTGTATGATCATATCATCAATTAAATATTATTTGATGTTTGCTAAGCTTGTTATTGGGTATGACCCGACTTGGATCATAACGTACTAACCACATCAATGTTCTATGTGTCTTGGGCATAAAGAATTCAACAATATCCCACTTGCACAAGATTCATAGAAGATTGATGCAAGCAGTAAATACCGCCTAACAACGGTTTACTACCTCAATATGCATGACTTAAAGCCATTCAATAACATCATCCCCTTCAAGTATCCAACTTGAAATGATTTAGGTGAATCAATCATTTATCTTTTTGTTACAGATGTCATGTTAAATCCAAGGACACAGAATGATCATTCCTTGTTGATTTAACTTATCAGGCCTTAGACATCTTGCTCTCAACGAATAAGAAGAACAAATTCCATCTTGAATACATACGTTTCTCACAAACACTTCGTGTCACGTCTGAACATAGCCTTACGTAGTGTCCATTATTTCAGGGCAGTGAAGAACTAGCTCAAGGTATAACACTTGTGAGTATCAAAACCCAGTATGTATCTCAGGTCTGAGGATACCAAATGATATTCGTCTTTACTCAAATTTACTTATGATCAATCTAGAAGATTCCATGTAGTAAAATTTGAGATGCGGGTTAGTCCAATATTTGTATCCGACAAATATCTATGAACTTTGGCAGCAACCATTTGCTCTATATTCATTCCTTATGAATATCCACCAATCCAAATTCATAATAATCTTACCCTCATACTTGTTCCCACAAGTATGAACGACTACGGACATTTAGAGTAAACAATTTACCCATGGATTAAACATGCTAAATTGGAACATTTATTGAAATATTATAACCAAATAATTTTATTAAGTAGTAAGAGAGTTCCAAATATCCAAATACGAAATCACAGATCAAATCCAATCACTAGAATATCGAAGTCCCATGGCAGAGGTATGACCTTCATGATTTGCCTTTTCTAGGAGCTTCGTAAGAGGATCCGCAATATTTTGATTGTGTGAACTTTGCGAATACATATCTTTCCTTTCTCAACTTCATCTCGTATGTAGTTGAATCTCCGCTCAATGTGCCTAGTCTTTTGATGAGCATGAGGTTCCTTGATTTGAGCAATCGCACCCTTGTTATCACAAAAGATCTCTAGGGGTTCCTGAATGGAAGGGACAACCCCTAGATCGGCAATGAATTTCTTCAACTTGCAATTTCTTGAGCTGACAATGAGGCTGTGACGTATTCTGATTCTGTACTTGATAAAGCCACCACATCCTGTTTAGAGCTCTTCTAAGAGGCAGCTCCACCATTCAAAATGAAAATGTATCCAGATTGTGATCGTGAATCATCACGATCGGTTTGGAAACTCGTATCCGTGTAACCTTTTACAACGAGTTCCTCATCACCAGATCCATAGATTAGAAACATATCTTTAGTCCTCCTTAGGTACTTAGGTATGTTCTTAACAGCCATCCAATGACTGCTTCAAGGATTTTGCTGGTAACGGCTTGTCATGCTTAAGGCGCATGAAACGTCCGGCCGAGTGCATATCATTGCATACATGATGGATCCAATAGCAGATGCGTATGGGATTCCCTTCATTTTATCTTGCTCATCCTTTGAGCTTGGACATTGAGTCGTACTCAATATCGTTCCTCTTTGAATAGGTACCGTAACTTTCTTAGAGTTCTCTATCTTGAACCTTTTCAAAATCTTATCAATGTATGCACTTTGATTTAAACCAATCAACTGCCTTGATCTATTTATTCCCAGAATATAGGCGGCTTCACTAAGATCCTTGATGGAAAAACAACTTCCAAGCTAGGTTTTTACACCTTCCAAGGTTGGAATGTCATTTCCAAATAGTAGTATGTCATCAACATACAATACTAGGAAAGTGATGATGCTCCCACTAGCTTTCTTATATACACAAGCTTCATCAGCGTTCTTGATGAATCCAAATTTAATTACTTCTTCATCAAAACGGTGATTCCAACTTATCGATGCTTGTTTCAATCCATAGATTGATTTTTTAACTTGCATACTTTGTTAGGATGTTTTGGATCGACAAAACCTTCAGGCTGAACCATATAGACATCTTCCTCAAGATATCCATTTAGGAAAGCCGTTTTGACATCCATTTGCCAAATCTCATAATCATAATGAGCAGCTATGGCAAACAATATCCTAATAGATTTTAGCATTGCAACAGGTAAGAAAGTTTCATCATAGTCAACCCCTTGAGTTTGAGTGAAACCCTTTGCTACAGGTCTTGCTTTATAAGTATCCAGGTTTCCATGCATATCGGTTTTCCTTTTGAAAACCCACTTACATCCAATTACTTTGGTGTTAAGAGGTGGTATAACCAAGTCCCATACTTGATTGTCATACATGGATTGCATCTAACGTTCATGGCTTCAAGCCATTTGTCACAATCCGAATTGGACAATACATCATGGTATGTGATTGGTTCATCAGAATCTATAACATAGCATCCATTAGTGAAATATCCATATCTTTCAGGTGGATTACTAGTTCTACCAGATCTGCAACGTTTTCTGTGTATTGATCAACTATTTGATCACTTTCAACATCCTCATGTTGAGTGCTAGTGTCAACCAAACGTGTATCGAGTTGCGGTTCTTGATCCTCTTCAAGATCCACAGTTCTACTACCAGTTCCTTCCATAAGGAATTTGGTTTCCAAGAACTCACCCTTTTTGGCAACAAACTCCTTTTGTTGTATTGGATCATAGAAATAATATCCCATAGAATCTCTTGGATATCCAATAAAGATACACTTAGTGGAGCGGCTTTCTAACTTGTTTGAGGTGGGAGTCTTCACATAAGCCTCACATCCCCACCCTCAAATATGAAAATGATGGAACCCTTCCATGCCATATTTCATAAGGTGTCCTTTCCACTTTCTTGGTTGGGGCCATATTCAAAATACGGGCCGTAGAGAGCAGAGCAAAACCCCAAAATGAAAGAGGTAATGAGCTTCTAGCCATCATAGATTGAACCATGTCCAATAGAGTTCGATTTCTCCGCTCGGACACACCATTATGTTGTGGTGTTCCCGGTGGAGATAGTTGTGAGACAATCTCACAACTTCTAAGATGGTCCCTAAAAGCATCATTCAGGTATTCACCTCCTCTATCAGTGCGGAGAATTTTAATTGACTTATTGAGTTGATTTTGTACTTCATTTTGAAAGATCTTGAACATTTCAAAAGCTTCATCTTTGTGTCTTAACAAGTACACATACCCATATCGACTATAGTCGTCAGTAAAGGTAATGAAGTATCTTTCATTTTTCCTTGTCATAGGTTTAAAAGGACCACATACATCCGAATGTATGATACCTAATAAATCCTTTGCCCTTTCGGCTTTGCCACTAAAAGGTGCCTTGGTCATTTTACCTTGTAAACAAGACTCACATACATCAAATGAATCACATTCATTTGTTTTTAAAAGACCATTCTTTTGTAATGTTTATATTCTTTTCTTGTTTATATGACCAAGACGGCAATGCCAAAGATAAGTACTACTCAAATCCGATTTGAGTTTCTTGGTACTAGTTTGGTACAATAAGCTATCATTCAATGTATTTTCACGAACCAATTCATAGATCCATTGATGGGAATAGCTTTAAAGTAAAACATGTCATTCAAAGTAACATGGATTTCATTTCCAATAAATGATAATATATATCCAAAATGTTTTAATAGGTCTATAAAATAATGTTCCTAGTCAAACTAGAGCATACAAAACATTGTACAAAATTACTTCCAAACCATTTGGAAGTTTCAAGATGTAGTCACCACGGGCTTCAACTTGAACTTTAGCCCCATTGCCCATATAGAGGCTAACATCCCCTATGTTGAAGTTGCTACTTCTTTTGAACCCCTGCAACAAATTGCAAATGTGAGTTCCACATCCGTATCTAATACCCATGTGTTGGAGTAAGTTTAAATCAATATGGATCATGTATGTAGTACCTGAGGTCTGCCCGACATCCCTTTTTGCTTTCAACTCTTGGAGATGGACTGGACAATTTCTTGCCCAGTGTCCAATCTCCCCACACTTGAAGCATGGGTCATTGGAAGCAACCTTTTGCCTCTTCTCCTGTGCTTTGGGTGGCACCCTTGCCACCCCTTTCCCCTTTCCCATTATAGGTCCCTTACCCTTGGCAACTCTTGCCTTGGTGTGGGATGAGGCCTTTTCTTTTTCCCACCTTCATGGATGGTGAGAATGGGTAAAACCCTTTTACCCATGGCCGCTTCGGCCGTTTTGAGCATAGAGTGAAGCTCACCAATGCTTTTGTCCCAAGCATTCATGTTGTAGTTCAACACGAACGTCTCAAACCTTTTGGTAAGGCCATTGAGGATCAAATCCCTGGCCAATTCCTTTGAGACGGGATAGTTTAGCCTTTCAAGGCGGTCAATGTGACTTTTCATCTTAAGTACATAAGATGAAACTGATTGGTTGTCGTCCATACGACATACATGGAGCGCTCGAACCGTTTCGAAGTGCTCAACCCTCGCTTGTTGTTGGAACGTTTCCTTCAGTTGAGTTATCATGTCATAAGCTCCGTGATGCTCATACTCCTTCTGGAGATCTGGAGTCATACTTGCCAACATAAGGCAAGACACTTGGACAGAGTCCTTAGTGTACTTTATCCAATCGTTATAGGCCTCCTCATCATCCTCACTAGGTTGATCTGGGACAGGGTCGTCTAAAACATATGATCGTTTCTCTTGCTTGAGAACGATTCTCAAGTTTCGATACCAATCAATAAAATTGTTATGATTTAGACGTTCCTTTTGTAGAATCGCTCATAAAGATTGGGTGGACGTGGATGAATTATCATGATTATCATAATTATTGGTGGCCATCTACAAAATTTAACAAAGATCAAATTTAGTACTTTTGATATTGTTGTTTTAATAATTAATACCTTTTAAGGTCATTTTCATATTAAAATCTAGAACCCAACATTACATTTAAATAGTGGTTAGGTGACCTTTATCCCACGATTTAAATTAATAAGGTGGTCAAAGATTGACGATTGCAACCATTTGCAACTTCTAGAGGTATGGGATCGACTTGAAACATCATATGTAAAGTCGGCATGTTAATCCCATCAACACCATTTGGAAACCATATTGTAGGTGATCCATTTGACATGGTTTGCAAATCAAGACACCCTACTTACACACACATCTGAGTTTGCCAAAATAAGCGGTTAGGTGACCTTTATCCCACGAATATGGCATTCTCACCTCAAGTCACAAGTTCCCTCAAAATGGTTAGGTGACCTTTATCCCACTAAGAGTTCCCAAGCGATTTAAGTGTTGTGTAAAAGGATGGTGTTGATTTTATTTTTTAAAAGGTATAGAGATATTATAATACAAATTTAGAAAACATTATGTATACATATTTGTATGTTTTCAAAACAAGATACCTTATGGTACATCGATTAAAACCCCTTTTAATCTTTAAAATCATTAAAAAAATTTAATAACCTTTTATTACCTTTTAATGATTAAAGCCCATTTAGATAGTTTGTTATGATCATTGAAAGGATAGTTAAGCAAACATCATATGTAAAGTCATCAACCACAATACCATAATCAAACAACCATGAATCAACCAAATGCTAGTGCATAACCATAGCATCTAAAGTGGCCACACTTGTTTGCCATCACAAGTGTGGACCATAGGACATTCCTAAGGGACAAAACATAACACAAAAGTTCCATGAACCTCCCACTTGAAACCGCATCCAAATGCTCCATGTTTCCTGTGTCTTCCCTTTGTGCTTCTAACACGTACATCTTCATATTACAAGATATTATATCCTAATACAAGATTTCTAGTATAATGAAAAGTACCTAATCTATTTATTACAGCCCAATAATAAATAAATTACACTTTAACCAAGCACAAATAAAAGATTATACAACTCAATTGAATGAATAAATACAACCATAATAAACATCCAAATAACACAAGGTTAAGGGCTAGGTTATGCACCATAATAAACAACAAATACAACATACATGTCTTTCAAAGTTTAATCACAAGCATGTGTGATATAACTTTGAAAGTTTGGGGATTCATAAAGCATTAACATAGCAGCCCCTAAAAGGGGTTTCAAAGTCCCATAAAACGAAATATAACAAGGACAAAACAAGCTACCTATCCACATAACCGGCTCTAGATGCCAATGTTGGGGTTTGTTAGAACAAGATTCATAGTTTAACCATTTAAACTTTGTGTAAACGCAGCGGAAACAAGATTTATAACTTTGTTAATGAACTGAAAATTTCGGGTTTCATCTTGATATTACAAAGTTATAAACAAACCCAAGAACAAAGGACCTTTTTATGTGAATAAGACTAGCTATGTAAACACAAACATACATTATGGACAGCCATAAAGAGGCTGCCATAAACTACCTTTCAGCAGCAAAAAAACGAAATGGATGAGGATGATTTGGACCAAGAAAGAACGACCAAGGCACCAAAAGAAGGTCCTCTCAAGCTTGCATACCCCTAGCTCTATGACAAACACCTTGTTGCTAGGATTGAGCACCAAAAACTCGAAAGCGAAGGCTGCTGGAACCTTTCAGTCGAGAAATCACTTCAACAAGAGAAGAAAACCCTTTTTCTTTGTTGAGGTTTTGCATGTGAGAGAGAGAAGATATAGAGTGAACGTATTGTCAAATTTGTGTTTTTAAGACCATAAAAGGAAAACCAAGAAAAGGCACACCCAAGGGGCGGCCGAAACTTCATTTCCTTTGGGTTTTCCCCCCAAAAGTTAAAACACAATTGAACACATTAACAAGTCATTAATCTAAGTTACTCATATAATTAACCTTTTAATTGAATAAATCATACACACTCTCTTATTATTTGATGTTATTTAAGTAACTTAAATAACATTACAAACAATATCTATAAACAAAATATCCATATAATTGTTCAATCTCATATGCAACTTATTTAGAAAACCCATTTTTAAATTGGTGTATTTTATTTAATTGTATGATCATATCATCAATTAAATATTATTTGGTGTTTGCTAAGCTTGTTATTGGGTATGACCCGACTTGGATCATAACGTACTAACCACATCAATGTTCTATGTGTCTTGGGCATAAAGAATTCAACACATATGACATTTAAGTCAATCCCATACCCCTAGAAGTTGCAAAGGGTTGCAATCGTCAAAACGTTGACTACCTAGTTAATTTAAATAATGGGATAAAGGTCACCTAACCACTATTTAAATGAAACGTTGGATTCTAGAACTTTAAAATTGTGTAAGGATTCTAGAACTTTAAAATTGTGTAAGACACATAAAAGGGCTTTAACAATTAAAATATGAATAATATCGAATATACTAAAATTGAACTTTGTTAAATTTTGTAGATGGCCACCAACAACAATGAAAATAATGATATCCCGTCTGCTCACTCACTATCACTAAGGACCATTCTCCAAAAGGAACGTCTAAACCATAATAACTTTATCGATTGTTTCAAAAGTTGAGAATTGTTCTTAAGCAAGAGAAACGATTGTATATTTTAGACTATCTGATTCCCGATCAACCTAATGAGGATGATGAGGAGCCCTATAATAATTGGTGAAATACACTAAGGACACGATCCAAGTGTCTTACCTCATGTTGGCAAGTATGACTCAGGATCTCCAAAAGAAGTATGAACATCATGGAGCATATGTCATGATTACCCAGTTGAAGAAAACATTCCAAGAACAAGCAAGGGTAGAGTGCTTCGAAACGGTTCAAGCACTCCATGCATGTTGTATGGATGACACCCAATCTGTTTCATCTTATGTACTTAAGATGAAAAGCCACATTGACTGCCTCGAAAGGCTGAATTGTCCCTTCTCGAAAGACTTGGCTATGGATTTGATCCTCAACTCTTTGTCAAAAGGGTTTGACAACTTTGTTATGATTATAACATGAACGGGTGGGACAAGAACATAAGTGAGCTTCACTCTATGCTCAAAACTGTCAAGGCGGCCATGGGTAAAAAGGTTTTACCCGTTCTCACCATCAATGAAGGTGGGAACAAGAAGAGGCCTCATCCCGCACCCAAGGCAAATGTTTCCAAGGGCAAAGGGTACGTTAAGGGAAAGAGGAAGGGAGTGGTAAGAGCACCACCACCAAAACAAATGGAGAAGAAGCAAAAGGTTCCTTCAAATGACCCATGCTTCAAGTGTGGGGAGATTGGACATTGGGCAAGAAATTGTCCAGTCCATCTCAAAGAGTTGCAAGCTAAGAGGGATGTCGGGCAAACCTCAAGTACAATTTTCATGATTCATATTGATCTAAATTAATATCCTCTAACACATGGTTATTGGATACCGGATGTGGAACTCACATTTGCAACTTATTGTAGGGGTTCAAAAGAAGTAAGGACTTCAAGAAATGGGATGTTAGCCTCTACATGGGGAATGGGGCAAAAGTTCAAGTTGAAGACTGAGTGGACTACATCTTGAAGCTTCCAAATGGTTTGGAAGCAATTTTGAACAATGTTTTGTATGCTCCTAGTTTGACTAGGAACATTATTTTAGTTTCCCAATTAAGACAATATGGTTATGTTATGACATTTAATGATAATGAAATTCATGCTTCTTTAAATGACATCTTTTATTTTAAAGCTATTCCTATTTATGGTATTTATGAATTGGTTCGTGAAAACACATTATATGATAGGTCACTATACCAAACCACCACCAAGAAACTCAAATTGGATTTGAGTGATACCTATCTTTGGCATTGCCATCTTGGTCATATAAACAAGAAGCGCATACAAAAACTTCAAAAGAACGATCTTTTAAAAGCAAGTGAATATGATTCATTTGATGTATGTGAATCTTGTTTACAAGATAAAATGACTAAGGCACCTTTTAGTGGTAAAACCGAAAGCGCAAAATATTATTAGGAGTCATACATTCGGATGTATGTGGTCCTTTCAAACCAATGACCAGGTACAATGAAAGATACTTCATTACCTTTACCAACAACTATAGTCGATATGGTTATGTGTACTTGTTAAGACACAAAGATGAAGCATTTGAAATGTTCAAAATCTTCCAGAACAAAGTAGAAAATCAACTCAACAAGAAAATAACTCCGCACCGATAGAGGAGGTGAATACATAAGTGATGCTTTTAGAGATCATATTAGAAGTTGTGGTATTGTCTCATAACTATCTTCACTTGGAACACCACAACACAATGGTGTGTCCGAGAGGAGAAATGAACTCTATTCGATATGGTTTGATCTATGATGGATAGAAGCTCATTGCCTCTATCATTTTGGGGTTTCGCTTTGCTCTCTACGGCCCGTATTTTGAATATGGCCCCGACCAAGAAAGTGGAAAAGACACATTTTGAAATATGGCATGGAAGGGTTCCATCACTATCATATTTAAAGGTATGGGGTTGTGAGGATTATGTTAAGACTCCCACCTCAAACAAGTTAGAAAGCCGTTCCACTAAGTGTATCTTCATTGGATATCCTAGAGATTCTATGGGATATTATTTATATGATCCATAGGAACAAAAGGAGTTTGTTGCCAAGAAGGCTGAGTTCTTAGAATCTAAGTTCCTTTCGAAAGGAACTACTAGTAGAACAGTGGATCTTGAGGAGGATCAAGAACCACAAACCGATACATGTTTGGTTGACACTAGAACTCAACATGAGGATGTTTAGGGTGATCAAATAGTTGATCAATACACACAAAACGTTCACAGATATGGTAGAATTAGTAATCCACCTAAAAGATATGGATTTTTCATAGATTGATGCTATGTGGTAGATTATGATGAACCAACCACTTATCGTGATGCAATGTCCAATTGGATTGTGACAAATGGCTTGAAGCCATGAACGTTAAGATCCAATCCATGTATGACAACCAAGTGTGGGACTTGATTGAACCACCTCTTAACTCCAAGATAGTTGGAAGTAAGTGGGTTTTCAAGAAGAAAACCAATATGCATGGAAACTTGGATACTTATAAGCTAGACTTGTATCAAAAGGTTTCACTCAAACTCAAGGGGTTGATTATGATGAGACCTTCTCACCGATTGCAATGCTAATGTCTATTAGGATATTATTTGCCATAGCTGCTCATTATGATTATGAGATTTGGCAAATGGATGTCAAAACCTCTTTTCTAAATGGATATCATGAGGAAGATGTCTATATGGTTCAGCCTGAAGGTTTTATCGATCAAACACATCCTAACAAAGTATGCAAGTTAATGAAATCAATCTATGGATTGAAAAAAGCATCAAGAAGTTGGAATCATCATTTTGATGAAGAGATAATCAAATTTGGGTTCATCAAAAAATGCTCATGAAGCATGTGTATATAAGAAAGCTAGTGGGAGCATCATCACTTTCCTAGTATTGTATGTCAATGACATCCGGCTATTTGGAAATGACATTCCAACCTTGGAGGGTGTAAAAGCCTGGCTTGGAAGCTATTTCTCCATTAAGGATCTTGGTGAAGCCGCCTATATTTTGGGAATAAAGATTGGCGGTTGATAGGTTTAAATCAAAGTGCATACATTGATAAGATCTTGAAAAGGTTCAAGATGGAAAATTCTAAGAAAGGTACGGTACCTATCCAAAGAGGAATGATATTGAGTAAGACTTAATGTCCAAGCTCAAAGGATGATCAAGACAAAATGAAGGAATCTCGTATGCGTCTACTATAGGATCCATCATGTATGCAATGATATGCACTAGGCCGGACGTGTCATGCGCTTTGAGCATGACAAGCCGATACCAACAAAATCCTAGAAACAGTCATTGGATGGTTGTTAAAAACATACTTAAGTACCTAAGGAGGACCAAAGATATGTTCCTAGTCTATGGATCTGATGAGGAGGAACTGTAGTAAAGGGTTACACGGATGCGATTTCCAAACTAATCAGGATGATTCATGATCACAATCGGGGTACATTTTCATCTGAATGGAGGAGCAATCTCTTGGAAGAGCTCTAAGCAAGATGTGGTGCCATTATCAGCTACAGAGTCAGAATACATCGCTGCTTCATTAGCAGCTCAGGAAACTACATGGTTAAAGAAATTCATTGCCGATCTAGGGGTGGTCCCTTCCATTCAGGACCCCCTAGAAATTCTTTGTGATAACGAGTGTGCGATTACTCAAATCAAGGAACCTCGTGCATATCAAAAGACTAGGCACATTGAATGGAGATTCAACTACATAAGGGATGAAGTTAAAAAGGGAAAGATATGTATTCACAAAGTTCACACGGATCAAAACATTACGGATCCACTCACGAAGCTTCTTGAAAAAGCAAAGCATGAAAGTCATACTTGTGCCACGGGACCTCAATATTCTAGTGACTGGATTTGATCTTTAATTTTGTATTTAGCTATTGTAACCCTTTATTACTTGAATGAATTTTTTGGTTATAATGGTTCAACTAATATTCCTACTTTGCATGTTTAAAATTCATGAGTAATCATTTACTCAAAACATCCATAGTCGTTCATACTTGTAGGAACAAGTATGAAGGTAAGACTATTATGAACTTGGATTGGTAGATATTCATATGGATGAAAATAGAGCAAATGGATGAATATAGAGCAAAGGGTTGCTGCCAAAGTTCATAGATATTTGTGGGATACAAATATTGGACTAACCTGCATCTCAAATATTACTACATGGAATCTTCCGGATTGATCATAAGTAATTTTGAGTAAAGGTGAATATCATTTGGTATCCTCTATTCTGAAACATGGCAGTACATAAGTCTGAGTTCAGGTATAATACAAGGTAATTGGGAGAGACGTATGTAGTCAAGATGGGATTTGTCCCTCTTATTCGTTGAGAGTAAGATGCCTAAGGCCTGATAAAGTTAAATGAATGGAGAATGATCACTCTGTGTCTTTGGGATTTAACATGACATCTGTGACAAAAGGATAGATGATTGATTCACCTAAAACAATTCGAGTAAGGTACTTGAAGGGATGATGTTATTGAATGGCACTTAGTCATACGTACTAAGGGTAGTAAACCGTTGTTAGGCGATATTTACTGCTTGCATCAATCTTCTATGAGTCTTGTGCAAGTGGGAGATTCTGGATCTTGTATGCCAAGACACATACAAGATTGATGTCGTTAGTACGTTATGATCCAAGTCGGGTCATACCCAATAACAAGCAAAACAAACACTAATAATATTTATCTATTGATGAGATCATACAAATAAATACTGACACCAATTTAGAAAACGGGTTTTTTAAAACGTTGCTTTTGTAATAGAATAACATTATATGGATAATTTGTTCATGAGAAATTATTTGTTTCATTATTTAAGTGAGTTAAATAATAAAAAATAAAAGTGTGTTAATGTTATAAAATTAAAAGAGGTTTTAATTTTATAAATCTTATGGGTTTAAGAGTGTAAAGTTTATAAAATAAAATGGGAAGGAATCCATTTGAAATAGGCTCCATTCGGCCGCCCCTTTTGTGGGGTGTTGGAATCTTTGTCTTGGTTTTATACAAGACTTAATGTTCCTTGCCCTCCTCCCTCATAACACACTCTCTCACACACATGCAAAGGTCCTTTCTCTCTCTCTCTATTTCTCTCTTCTTGGCTAAAAATCGATTTTGTTGGCTGAAAAATTGGTTTTGGCTTGGCTGATTTCGAATTTGCAAGAAGAAGAATAGATTTGGTGTTAAACTACCTAACAAGTTAGGTGTTTGCTAGTGTTTGTGGGTATACAAGCTTGAGGACTTCTCTTTTGGAGGCTACACATTCAAGAAGCATCATCATCTCTTCTCATCCATACCACATCATCTTGTTCTTGAAAGGTAGTTTCAAGAACACCCTATGGTTGTTCTTTTCATTTTTATAGCATTTTATTTCACATACATATGATCCTTGTTCTTGAGTTTTGTTTTGGGTTAAAATGGTTCATATTTTCAGATTGTTAAACACCTTTTAACCATTTATATCCATTGCGTTTTTTAAGTTTAAATGGTTAACTAGCTTTGATAAACATGTTACAAAACCCAACACAATGTAATCGATACCCTTGACATAATCAAAACAAACTAATCAATTGAAAAGAATATATTTACAATGAACAGCTTCACCAAGAGTAAACAAACATACAAAAATACAAATAAATCACCTATTTAATATATACTAATTACCAAGTTAGTCATGCATTATGGGTTGTACATTGTGTTGATACACTTATGTACCTAGATCCTGATCTCAATGTCATATGTCTTGAATGTCTTGCACTTATGTAATATTGGGTACTTAATGAAATGATAATGTTTGGATGTGATTCATAATGTTTAATATTTCATTAATGAGTTGTATAACGCTTATTGACTAAATTATATAGGTTTGTGTAAGGATTCCTGAAGTCTGATGCAACCCAAAACTGCCTAAGTGTTTCAGCAACATGCACTAAGTACTGAAGTGAAGAATGCTTCGGAAGAATTACACAAAGCATTAGAAAATACTCTAAGTGTAATATCTTCCGAAGCCAAGACCAATATCTTCCGAAGCCAAACATGAAGTCTTCCGAAGCTTCAAGAGACAAAGTCTTCCGAAGCTTCACCCTATGAAGACAGATTTCTTCCGAAGACTTTTGTACACATGCTTTATCTGATGTACTGTTCCATAAAGCACCTTTTCCGCTGCGTCTCTGATAAGTCACCAACTTACAAGAGTTGGTGAAAAGGTCCATGCTTTTGGTAACTGTACATTGAGGTCTTGAGTCTGAAACTTTCCACTTTATGTACTTTATCCTTTTTGTAATGTATAAGGATGTGAGCTATGGCATGTCATAGTCACAAGGTCAAAAGGCAGATATGCCTTTTGATTCTACAATTGATTTTGTTAGTGTCTAGTCAATTGTATCCAGCTGGCTTTCATAGTATAGCCGGCTGTAGGTTGTAGTATAAGTATTCCAAGTTCTTGTATCTTTCTTCATGCTTTGTAACACTTGTAAAAGAACTTGAGAAAGCAATATACTGCTCCCTGAAAACTATACTCTCTTGTTCTGTCTCTTGCTTTACTTGTGTTCTTTGTATCACCTTTGGTTACCTAGTTCACTGTTTGATTAAAAGTTTAGTTAATCTTCTCATTGTGTTGTTGTGTTGTAATTGTGTTCAAGCCCTTAAACGATCCTGCAATTGGTATCAGAGCGCTCAGGCTCGTGATATAAGATCTAACCATCTTAAGATCCCTCACACACAAAAACTAAACTTTTCAAATGTCTTCCATCTCAAAGACTGATATGGAGACTGGAACCATGAACAAATCCCCATTGATCACTCTTGATGACTTTGACACCTGGTGCATGAGGATGGAAGGCTTCATCAGGTCTCTTGACTCAAGAATGTGGGAATCTGTTGAATATGGACCTTTCATACCCAGCACCCCCTCTGCTACCGGTGCTGGTATGATTCCTAAAGATGTGGCCAACTACTCAGATGAAGATAGGAAAAGAGTAGAGATTGACAGGAAGGCCATGACTGCTCTTCAGACTGCTATCCCAAACTCTGTGTACAGAGGTTTTAAGAAGTGCAAGACAGCTAAACAGCTGTGGGATGCACTGAAGCTGATGTATGAAGGCTCCTCTGAAGCCAAGGAGAACAAGAAAGATCTTCTGAAGCAGCAGTTTGAAAATTTCACCTTTAAAGCAGGTGAAACCATGACCCAACAATACTTCAGGTATGTTGAGATTGTGGATACCCTTGTGGATGGAGGAGTTCCTCTTGAGAACAGAGACATTGTAAGGAAGTTCATGTCCTCACTTCCTAGGCAATGGACACACTATTGTGTGGTAATCAAGAGGACCGAGAACCTTAAAACTCTTACTCTGACAGAGTTATATGGGATTCTCAGTGGATGCCAGATGGAGATGAACTTACAAGGTTCATCTGGCAACTCTAACAATCAAATGGGTTCAGCCCTTCATGTGGTTGAAAGGGACAGCATAGAACCCCAACATCATCTCCTATGCTACCCTGACAACTCACAAAAGGGTCCTTTCATCACCTTCCCGGAGACACCAAGGGAGAACTTTACTCAAGGAAGCCCATTCCAAGAGACAAGTTCTTCTCAAGCCTTTGTGTCTGCAGATGAAAGCTGTGGAAATTATCTCTTCACTCTTGAAGACCTAGACTGTATCCATCCAGATGACCCGGAATACATGGAGATAGTTCAGCGGATGGCTCTTCTCACTCACAGAGCCAAGAAGTTCTACAAGAGGACAGGAAGAAGATTTCCAAGCAATGCTACCAGTGGTAAGTTTGGGCTGGATAAAAGCAAAGTTAAGTGTTACAATTGTAACCTTATGGGTCACTTTGCTAGGGAGTGTAAGGCACCTAGAGCAAATGGGGGTCAAACACAACTCAAACCAAACTACACTAACAATACCCCTCAGGCTGAGAAGACAAAGCAACATGCTGCGGTTGCTGTTGAAGAGGGAGGATTTGACTGGAGTTTTCAGATGGAAGATGCTTCTCCAAACCAAGCATTGATGGCTGACCATGATGAAGCCAAGGTATTAGAACATCTTTGCTCCCCTGAATGCATTGCTAAAGTAAATAGATACAGGTCCTACAACCTAGAGATGAGATCTGATCTTGAGTCATTAAACATATTAAAATCTGATTTTAGAAAGTCTGAAAATGATTACAAGTTAAAGATAGAAGACTGGAGAAAACCATTTCAGTACTAAAACATGAACATACAGATTTTAGAACTCAGATCCAAGATCTCATCACTAAGTTAACTAAATTGCCAGGCTGAGCTTGTGATCAGCAAAGCCCTGGCAGAGAAAAGTGTTCTTGAAGAAGAGACCTTCAAGAACATGATATCCTCATCCCTACACAACAAGGTTTGTTATCAAAATAGACAGGGACTGGGATCAAATGAGATAGCTCCTCCACACACAATCTTGTCTGTAAGATCTCCTGGGTGTGGAACTTGTGAAGATGAGCTTCCTCTCATAGATCCAATAAGTGAGGATGATGAAGAAGTGATAGTGAGGAATCCCTCTGAGAAGAGTGAAGAAGAGGATTCCTCCAAGGGCCACTATCCTTCTGAGGAGAAGAAATTAACTATGATGACCAAGTCCAAGAGAAAGAACTTGATCAGGAAGAGCAAAAGGAAAGCAAAGAAGGCTCAAGAAATCAAGGCTACCTTGATGCTAAGCAGAAACAAGTGTTTATCTCTGCAGGTTTCAAAGCAGTAAGGACTGAAGACATCCACCAAAGCTTCTTAGCCAAGAGTTCTGGTTCATGTTCAAATCATCTCAGTACAAAGAAGAAGACTGAGCTGCTGTGTACCACTGCTGCACAGCTTGGACCATCAAATTCCAAGAACAGTTCACAGCCCAAGGGAATTGTATCTGCATCCACCAAGATGAAGGTGAAAAAGGGATGTGACCAAAGCCAGTCTTGCTCTCAAAAGGAGATTTCTTTGAAGAATAAAATGTTGTGTGTTATGTGTGAAAGTACTTCTCATATTGCCAAGGATTGTCCATACAATCCTAAAAGTACTATCCACATGACCAATACAAAGACTTCAAAGAATCTCAAGAAGTCTAAAGCTTCGGAAGGAAAGTCTGTTTCCTTCGGAAGCTCCAAATCAAAGAAGAAGGTAAATGGAAAATTACCTTCGGAAGCAAAGTTGGTCTCGGAAGAATGGAGTTCTTCCGAAGCACTAAAGTCTGCTGCAGTGACTGTAGATTCTTCCGAAGTATCAGTCATTAAAACTTGTGAAGCTCCAAAAGCTTCTAAGGTTTTGAAGGTCAAGTCCAAGACTCCAAAGGTGGTGTGGAAGTCTAAGAAAGACCAAATGACTGAGGTTTCTCCATCAACAACAGCTGAAGATCCCCTCTGTACAACCATAGGATCTATTACTGTTGCATTACCTTCTATTACACTTACTGAACCCAAGACAAGTAAGGCTTGGGTTTCCAAATGTAACTAATCATTTTCTTTGTGCAGGAACAACTCAAGACAAACAAGAATGTCTGGATAATTGACAGTGGCTGTTCCAGGCACATGACAGGCAATAGGTCTTTACTTCATAATTTTGAGAAAATTGATGGAGGACCAGTTGCTTTTGGAGGAGATGAAGGTGGTTACATTTATGGAAGGGGCAAGGTCACAAATGGATCTGCAGAAAATTTAAATACAGGTGATCCTGATCCAAGATTTGAGCTAGGAAGACCTTCAGCTCCAGTTGAAACTACTTCAGCAAATGAGGTTTCTATCAGCACAACAATGACAAATCCAGCTGATACATCTGGCATGCCTTCAAATTCCAGCTCAGAGGCTTCTCAACCAGATAAAGACATCTCAATTGCAGAAGACAACAATGGTGATGGTGATAGTGATCAAGATTTCTTGTGATGCTAATAACCATACCATAGATGACAACATCAATGATGTCACACACTCATTGGATCAAGTTAATCTTGATAGGTGTGATAATGTGGAGGATCAATCTTCAAGACCAGATCTAAATTTCTCAAATTTGGATCTATCTCAGCAACTTGCTGTGATCCCTCAGCTAAGGATCCACAAGTCTCATCCTACCACAAACATCATTGGAGATGTTATCTCCGGGGTAAAGACAAGAGGGCAAACCCATGAAGCAAATGTTTGTCTTCACTCTTGTTTTCTATCCCAGTTAGAGCCAAAGAAAGTTGAGGAGGCTCTAAATGATGGAAGTTGAGTTGAAGCTATGCAACAAGAGCTGCTTCAATTCAAAAGGCAAAAAGTTTGGAACCTTTGTCCTCTTCCTCATGGGAAGACTACCATTGGAACCAAATGGGTTTTTAGGAATAAAAAGGATGATAGAGGAATCATCATCAAGAACAAGGCAAGACTAGTTGTTCAAGGATACACACAAGAAGAAGGGATTGACTACACTGATGTCTTTGCTCCTGTAGCTAGACTAGAAGCTGTTAGGATATTCCTGGCATTTGCTGCATCCAAGAACTTCAAGGTCTACCAACTTGATGTAAAGTGTGCTTTCTTATATGGAGTGATTGATGAGGAGGTTTATGTCAAACAACCACCTGGTTTTGTAGATCCTGATCATCCTGATTATGTCTGCAAGCTTGACAAAGCTCTCTATGGGCTGCATCAGGCACCCAGGAAGTGGTATGAGACACTGTCTGAGTATCTCTGTAAACATGGTTACAGGAGAGGTACTATAGATGGAACTCTTTTCATCAAAGGACAAGGAAACGACATTCTGCTAGTTCAAGTATATGTGGATGACATCATCTTTGGCTCAACCAATTCAAGGCTCTGCAAAGACTTTGAAAAGCTGATGAAAGATAGATTTGAAATGAGTTCAATGGGAGAACTTAATTTTTTTCTGGGAATTCAAGTGAAGCAGGTTGAAGATGGCATTTTCATAAGTCAGTCAAAGTATGTTCAAGATATACTCAAGAGGTTCAACATGACTGATTGTAAGACTGCTAAGACGCCCATAGCCAGAAACCACTCCCTTAGTCCAGATCTTGAGGGGGAGTGTGTAGATGAGCACTTATACAGGGCTATGATTGGGTCTCTTATGTATCTTACAGCTAGCAGGCCTGATATCATGTTTGCTACATGTATTTGTGCAAGATATCAAGCCAATCCTAAGATGTCTCACTTAATCACTGTGAAAAGGATTTTAAGATACCTCAAAGGTGCTTCAACACTTGGTTTATGGTATCCAAAGAATTCTAATTTCAATCTGTATGCCTATACAGACAGTGATTATGGTGGCTGCAACATGACTGCAAAGTCTACATCTAGGGGATGTCAATTCCTTGGAGGAAGGGTTGTCTCATGGCAATGCAAGAAACAAACCTGTGTGTCTGCATCAACTGCTGAGGCTGAATACATTGCTGCTGCAAGCTGCTGTGCTCAAGTGCTTTGGATTCAAAATCAGATGCTAGACTACGGATTTAACTTCAAAGAGACTCCTATCCACATAGACAACAACAGTGCTATCTCTATCACTGAGAACCCTGTGCAGCACTCAAGGACCAAACACATCAACATCAGGTATCATTTAATAAGAGATAACTATGAAAAGGGGTTAATTAAACTAGTCAAAGTTCACACAGATGAACAATATGCTGATCTGTTCACAAAAGCTTTTGATGAACAGAGATTTAAGTATCTGATATCAGCTATTAGGATGATTAACTTTGAGTAGACTTTTTCTTAAAACTAATTCTAATTATTTCTTCTTAAAAATATGTGTGTCCTAAGTTGTCTAGTTCATCACTTTCATAAGCTCATGTTTTCTTTGAATGAAAAACTCTTTTTGAAGACTTTCCTTAGATTCTTGAAAATTTTCTAATACTTTGGAAGATAACGTTTTACCTTCGGAAGAAAAATATGTCTTCAAAATAAATGACTGTCTAAGAAATTTTACCTTCGGAAGAAGTCAAATTTATCTTCCGAAGCTTAAAATTCTTAACTTAGACACTTATTCATTTTTAAGGACTTTTTCCTTCCGAAGCAAAAAAAATTACTTTCGGAAGCTTTGTTCATTCTTATACAAAGCATCCAAAAGTTTATTTCTTTTCCGAAGCATAAATCTTTAAGACGCTCAGGAAAATTCTTCCGAAGCCACTTTAGCTTCGGAAGCTTTTTCAATCACAACTTCTGAAGACAAATTACTTTCGGAAGCTTTTCGAATTCCAAGAAAACTACTTTTTGAGCAAAAAGGTAAACTACTTTTTCAGAGGTGGGACCGACATACGGATTTCAAAGTTTATCCTCTTTCATTAAACTTTATCTGAAATCCTTCTCTCTCATATAAACCCAACGGTTTCCCCCCTCTTCTATCATCTGCTTTTCTTCCATACCTAAAACCCAAAGCTTTCTCTCTGAAATTTTCTTCCCATTTTTTTTATCTTCATCTCTGAGCTACCTCACAATGGCTGACCTTACACACAGAAATGATCCTCACTTTGCCATGCAGCTACACAGACAACACAATCAGGTTGCTCTGTTATGCTCTGACAAAGATCCTCATTTCTCAGAGGTTTGCCGTTTCTTGTCTTTGTCTCACTACTTCACCTCCCTAACCATTGATCCTCCTCTATATGAGGATCATTTGCTTGAATTCTGGAAGACCTGCCAAGAGGTCATTATGGATGGGGAGAAGGCACTGTCTGCCACAGTGCAGGGGAGAACAATTTTCATCACTCCGGCCATCATCAACCGACATCTTCAGCTGGATGATGAAGCAGGTGAAGTGTTCTTCCCAAAGAAGCGGTTAATCATTCCTTCGAGCAGATGGGATATGAAGGAGATTTCTCTGTAAAGACCTTCAGGAAAGGGAAGGTCTCATCCCAGTGGAAATACCTGCTCCATGTGGTTATCCACAGCTTATCAAACAAGCATGGTGGATGGGACCAGATTCCTGAGGATCTCTCCTTTATAGTTCATGGGATGGTTCAGGGGGTCAAGTTCAGGTATTCACAATTTGTTTATACTAATTTACTTGCCAACTTAGACTCCTTAGAGTATTACATGTTTCCTAGATATGTTCAACACATTCTCAACTGTGAACTGGGCTCACAGTTGAGGGAAACAGGCAACATTCTTAAACTGGGACAGATGAAGCCCGGCATCTTTAAAATTATGAAGAAGCCAACTGTAGGCTTCTCAGGGGTAGAAACAGCCCTAGTCCCAAAAATGTTAGAGCTCATTGCTCAAGGTGACAACATAGCAGTCCAAGCTAGTGTTGAACCCACACCTACTGCTCTCCTACCCTCTTCACAACCTCAAATATTCATCACCTACAAAAGAAAATCCCAACGAACCCCTGCTCAGGCTATTGAGTCTGTGCAGGCCCTCAAATACTCAACCTTACAGGAAGAAGTGGACTCCAGAGCTCCCACTTCTCCTGAGGAGCAAACCACTCCCATTACTTTACCTATCAGGGCTGAGGTTCCTCAAGCTCAACCTGATGAGCTCATTAGCCCAACAACCATAAGCTTTCACTCTGAGTCTCAACACTCAAGTGAACAACCTTCAGGGGACAGCTACCATCCCCAGCCTTTGGATCTAAACCACCAATTCCCAACCTATCCTTTTACACTGATGAAGACTTAGGATTCAGTGAGTACCATGAGTCTCTCTTCTCCTCCCCTACTCAAAGAGAGATGAGTACCTCTGACTCTCCTCATTCTATCCCTCATCAGTCACCTATTACTGAGGTGGACACATCTGAACCTGTTCAGGATGTCCCATGGAAGAGGCTCTCACTTTTGAAAGTGATTACATCATTAAGACCTCAACCATGGCAACTCAGCCCATTGGCATCTTAATTGAGGTTGCCAGTGAGCAGAGGAAAACCAGCAGCCAAGAAACTCAAGCTGGTAGTGAGAGAGAGGACTTTGGTCCAATCCTCTCATCCCCCAGTGATTCTTCTGATGAAGATGAGGGTAATTTGAGACTAAAGGTACAAAAATTGTCACAAACATGCACCTATCTAGTCTCTAAGGTTAGTCACTTGGAATCTCAGGTGACTACCCTGCAAAACAGGGTCAATGATCAGCAACTCCAGATTCATATCTGCAGGAAAAACTAGCTGAGAGACCTTTAAAGAGAGCTCAACCAGGAACACAAGAACCTGTGGAAGTGACTGATTTATCCTCCAGCTCACCTATGCAAGTGGGTGATGCTACCAAAAAGGGGGAGAAAGTTATCACAACCACAGAACCTGGGAGTTCTTCAAAGAGAATGGACATAGAGGACTCACCATCCTCACTTGCTGTTGTGCATTCTCAGCAACTTCCTCAAACTCACATTAATGTGGACTCTATAGACTCTATCATCAGGAGTCTCTTTGAGGAAGGTATACCAAGGGTTGTCCCATCTCCACCACATGGAACTGGCAACTACATCATCAGATGGAGGTATGATGATGACAGAAGAGCCCTCATACTTCACAGAGTTCAAGGCCAACAAGAAGTCTTTCAGTTCCAAAGCCTGAGCTTCTATGAAGGACTGGATTTAGTCAACATGCCACTTGTCAATCCAAGCAAATCTAGACAAGCTGACAGGCTGGCTCAAAGAATCCAAGACAGGATCCTTGCAGAGTTCTCTCTAAGAAGGAGACTTAGGCAATCAGGCAATGTCATCGGTCAACTGGATGTTGAGGTGGACCCTAAGATTAGTTTCATAGGGGAAACCTTGGCTGAAGGCCCAGTGGCAGAACCTGAGACCCTTGTCTCACCATCAACAACTGCTGCAGAGGTCCAAACTCCATCTGAGACACCTGCTGGTGAAGGTGTTTCTCAGCCTCTCTCTGGCCAGAGCATGGAAGCTACACCAAGCAATGAAGGCCAAGCCTCAATCCACCCTGAGTCACAAAGGTCTGTTGGTGACAAAGTGAAAAGGATAATGACTCCTGAGGAAATTGAGGAGGAAGAGAGAGAGAGGAAAAGGAGGCTAAGGGGAGAAAGTTCTTCTGGGTCATCTAAATTCATGCAAGCTGCAATCAGGGCTGCCCCCAGACCAAATACTAAAGATGATGAGTTAGGGCAGTCAGGATTACCTATTTACAGACCAGGAACTATGATGTTGATAAAATCATCTCCCTCCCCTTAGAAGAGTTAAATGACTAGCTGACATGGAAGTGTCAAGAGAGATAAGGAGAAAGAGGATGCAAGGTTACTTCTCCAATTTAAAGAGGAGAAGAGACAGAAAAGACTTTACAAGCATACTCCAACTCTCTCTCCAGTTCAAGAAAGTCCTGCACAGGAGATGTGGCTCCACAAGAACCTCAGGTAGATAAAGAAGAGGATAGAATCAAAATGATAAACTACCTGAGTGCCACAGGCTTCTATCAGGAAAATACACCTTCTTCCCCTGTCCTATGACTTCATTGAGTTCGAGTACTTAAAGCAACTTGAGCTTGAGCTAGTCAAAGAAAGAAAAACACCAAAGGAAGCTAAGGGAAGAAGCTGCAAAGTCAGAGCCATCATTCAAAAAATGCAAAGAAGTCTGCTGACAGACAAAGAATGATGAGCTTCTTGAAGTCATATGGATTCTCCGGAAGGAGACTTGGTCCCATGTCTCTATCTACAATGGATGAGCATATAAGGGTGATCAAGCAGAAGATTAAAAGTGGTGAATTGATTGACTTGCACTCTCTTTAAGTCAAGTCCCACCTGAAGTGGAGGTCAAGTTTGAACAACCAGAGACACCTGAACCAGAACCTCCAGCTGAGCCTCAGCAAACTTCATCTTCTGATCCAAGACGGGTCAAACTCCCTCTCCTTCTGAACCTGTGAGGGAGGAACACCCAACTGAGAAGACACTGATGATCAACATGGTGCTGCAGACCAGTCTTCTCAGTTAAAGACATTAAAGAGGAAGAAGAAAATGGCTTCTAAACCAAAGACTAAAAAGAAGAAGCCAAAGTCATCTACCTCTACACCCCAGCTGAATCAGATCAACCTGAGGAAGTGCATGATGAGGCAGCCCAATCAACTCCTATGCAAGTGGCTCCTCTAGCAACTGAGACACCCATCTTATCCTGGACTTACTCTACCAATCCAGAAAGATGGAATGTTATCAGAGATCAAGGTGTTGAAAATGTCTACTCATGGCAAGACATAATCAACTTACCTCTGCATGATCTCTTTGAAATGAGAAGATACTATGAGAGTCTTGATGATCCTGACCATCAAATGAAGAAAGGAATGGTCTTGATTGTACTGAAGACTACAAACATTTAAAGATCTTCTAAGTGTTTTGGTAGCATCAGCCTAGGGGGAGTTTGTAAGGATTCCTGAAGTCTGATACAACCCAAAACTGCCTAAGTGTTTCAGCAACATGCACTAAGTACTGAAGTGAAGAATGCTTCGGAAGAATTACACAAAGCATTAGAAAATACTCTTAAGTGTAATATCTTCCGAAGCCAAGACCAATATCTTCCGAAGCCAAACATGAAGTCTTCCGAAGCTTCAAGAGACAAAGTCTTCCGAAGCTTCACCCTATGAAGACAGATTTCTTCCGAAGACTTTTAGTACACATGCTTTATCTTATGTACTGTTCCATAAAGCACCTTTTCCGCTGCGTCTCTGATAAGTCACCAACTTACAAGAGTTGGTGAAAAGGTCCATGCTTTTGGTAACTGTACATTGAGGTCTTGAGTCTGAAACTTTCCACTTTATGTACTTTATCCTTTTTGAAATGTATAAGGATGTGAGCTATGGCATGTCATAGTCACAAGGTCAAAAGGCAGATATGCTTTTGATTCTACAATTGATTTTGTTAGTGTCTAGTCAATTGTATCCAGCTGCTTTCATAGTATAGCCGGCTGTAGGTTGTAGTATAAGTATTCCAAGTTCTTGTATCTTTCTTCATGCTTTGTAACACTTGTAAAAGAACTTGAGAAAGCAATATACTGCTCCCTTGAAAACTATACTCTCTGTTCTGTCTCTTGCTTTACTTGTGTTCTTTGTATCACCTTTGGTTACCTAGTTCACTGTTTGATTAAAGTTTAGTTAATCTTCTCATTGTGTTGTTGTGTTGTAATTGTGTTCAAGCCCTTAAACGATCCTGCAGTTTGTGATTGTTTGAATTGATATACATAATGTTATATAAGAATACATTCAAACTTTGGTTAGTAAAGTCACATGGGTCCGACTCGACCATGCGCCCAAACAGTGGTCATGCGTCCGAATGGCCATGCAACTGAGTGTACATGCGCCTAAATGTCCCACGCCTAAACAGCTTCATGCGTCTGACTCAGTCGCACGACTGAACATTCAGTCGTACAATGGATCAACCGCATGGCTCAATCGCACGAATGAACCAAGCTCATGGTTTAGTCACCCTTATGACTACCCTAACCTATATACACATAATTCATGAAAAATAAAACAATCAAGAACCATTCGATCCACTTCGACTCCAGACTACCCTAGCCATCCAGAAGCCTCTAAGTTCGTACTCCAAGTTCATAGAACACTGTAGATCGATTCCTAAACGATCTTGACGTTAGATTCAATTCATTATTGTGTCTACGTGCGTTCTCACTGATTGGATCGCCAATCAAATAGGATTCTGCACTATTTGGTTTGGATTACGCATTAATCAGTTGGTGTTTCGTTTAAGTACCAAATCCTAAGAAGTGGTATCAGAGCTTTGGCTCTTGATTACGTGTTGATTCAATATTTTTGATACAAAAGTTGTGTTTCATCATCAAAAATACAATCTTTTTGTCTCTCATAGAGTCTAAGACGTTTCCTAACCTAAAAGTTTACTTTTTTCCGGCATACGGCGATTAGGGTTTGGTAAATTCGAGTTTTTACAGCCAAAACACGTTTAACCTACGAATTATCAAACTTCAGCAAGTTCAGTTGCACATTGGCTCAATCGCACGACTGAGTTCATTCGCATACTCCAACTGCACGATTGGACTCATTCGTACGCTCATTCGTACGCTCATTCGTACGACTGAGAATTTCATTCGGACTATTCAACCGCATTAGTTCATTCAGCAGACTGACTCATCCGCATTTGTTCAGTCGCACTATTGAACCATTTGGACCACCCGCATTTGTTCAATCGCCCGAACAAGTTCAATCGCATACCTTCATTCGCATACATCCGCAATTTGTTAAATAGTAAAGTTAAGTGAAATGGAGGACCAGTTTTCAGCATACACAGCAAGTAGAGATACTCGTATCCAGAATCTACTGTTGTTGGAGAACGAAATGGGAATTCACAATAAACCCTCGAAGCTTATAACGTTAGACGACTACCCACAATGGAAGCAACGTTTTGAAATCTACTTAAATGGAGTAGATACAAATCTGTGGGAGGCAATAGAGTCGGGGTACAGCATGCCTGTAGGAGCAGATGGAGTTAAACTTACCCTCAGTGGAATGTCGGATGCTCAGAAGGTAAAACACAATGCTGAGAATAAAGTATACGCTTTGCTCACTCAGTCTATTCCGAAGGATATCTTCCATCAGTATTCGGAGTATACTCAAGCAAAGAAACTATGGGATGCGTTGGAGAAGAGGTATGACGGAAATGCCTCACTCAAGGCCATTAAGGCCAAAGCTTTGAAAATGGAGTTCGATAACTTCTCTTCAATGGGAAAGGAAGGTCTGGATGATGTGATCGACAGATTCTACCATTTGATTAGTGAGATGCACACTCATGGTGTAACTACGTCGATGGAAGATAAGGTATCCAAATTTGTAGATGGTCTACCGGAGAAATGGGCTTCCTTTGTTTCAAATCTCAGACAAAATGGGATGCTCTCAAAGTTAGACATAAATGACTTCATTCTTACATTGAGGGAAGAGGAGCTGAGGATGAAGTACAGAGCCCAAAAGGCCAATTGTGATCAGAATCCTGCACTCTACAATGCCACTCCTTCGATCAAGACATCTGGAGCACCACTGCAAACCGCCTTCGT
The DNA here is from genome assembly GCA_025506515.1 of Flaveria trinervia. Lineage (NCBI taxonomy): Eukaryota > Viridiplantae > Streptophyta > Magnoliopsida > Asterales > Asteraceae > Flaveria > Flaveria trinervia. The sequence continues at coordinate 32,580,380 of CM046452.1, read as the reverse complement.
CTCAAGCGCAGCAATTCTAGCACAACCGTCAACTTCAGGGTACGAAACGTCAGGGTCGTCTAGCACCCTGTATATGATATCTAAAGCCAATGCAGCAAAACTGAAAACCGACAACTTCGGGAATGTGACTGTTGAGGTGGCCAAAGAACACATGGACCTATTAGCTACTGTAGTCCACTCCTATGATGGACTAGTTGCTGGAAAGATAGGAAATTGTCACCTGGCAGATGAAGATTATGAACAGGCGGACGAAATGGAGTTGGAACGTATGGACATAATGTGGGCTTTGGCAAGTGTTGTCCGACGAGCTAAAAAGTTTGTCAAAAAGACCGACAGAACTTGTTGCTACCAAAGACACAACCTTTGGCTTCGACAAGTCAAAGGTTACTTGTTTTAACTGTGGCGAGAAGGGACACTTCAAAAGAGAGTGTGTAAAGCCAAAAAAGACTGGGAACGGTAATCCCTTCTCGTCATTCAATCGTATGGACAAAGCCACATCTAGCAGTTCTACTTCATCAAGCAAGGACCCCAAAGCCTTGACTGCTAATGAGGATGAAGGACAGGACTGGAGCTTTCGGTTCGTGTCACCGGAGAGTGCAACATAGCTAATGTGGAGGACATTGATGACGATTCTGCTAGTGAGGGATACATAGCAGTAGAGCTTGCGATGTCAAATTCTGAAGACACTGCACCTATGGTCAACCACCTGCCTGAAGAAGAAAAATCTGCATCAACGTCAGAATCACCAGAACCAGAACGAACAGATTCTGTACTCATGGCTGATTCATCTTCAACATCTCAGGTAAGTACCACTGACCAGTGTTTAATAATCATGCTTGTTTAGATTGTAATAAATTTAGAGAAAGTATAGGTTTAAAATTTGCTAGGTTATTAGATCATAATGATAGCTTAGTAAAGGACCTGGAACTGTGCACTGAGGCAAATAGAGTGTTAAAACAAAACAAACACAGTTATAAGAAAAGATAGACCTATTGAATAAATAGCTTAGGGAAACAGAGGTAGCCGCCTTTAACCAAGCAAATGACATTAGGTACTATCTGAACTCCCTAGGGGACACTAAGAAGCAGAAAGTAGTTTTAGAAGTAAAAGTCAACTCTTTAAAACAAAAACTGCATAGTTGGACAAGCTCATCACATATTGTCCAACACTTAGTGAGAGAGAGAAATAATAGGGAGGGCTGGGATACAAAGTGGTTCCACCACCACGGAGACCTTGATGAACACCAAAAGTAAACCCATTAACAATAACCCCATCAAGGATCATGTGGTGTCCACTCCTCTTGTTAGTGATCCAGATTCTATAAGTAAATCAAATGAATCTGACTCTAAACAAAAGGAGGCCACTTCAAAGGCAAAGGAAAGATGCCTTGTGTTAACCTGGAAACTGAATTTGAAAAGATTAACTTAAAGTCTGGGTCAAACCAAGTCAAACCAGAACCCAAAAAGACTATAAAACCTAATCAATCACGAGCTTCATGTCAAAGTCCAGGTAAACAAGAGATAAAAGATGTAAAACCAGGTAAAGCATTAAGTTTGTAAAACCAATTCATACATCTAATAAAGAAGTGTCTCAATCAAAACATAATAAGGCCAACTGCGTGACTTTTACATCTCCACCAAAACAAATAAACCGTAAAGTTGAAAGCAGATCCTGCTATAATTATGGAGAGTATGGTCACATAGCGTCTCAGTGTCCTTATTATCAAACATCAAGGAGGAAAGTAGAACTTTCAGTATCTACAACTAGATCTTTTAAGAGGAACTCAATGACGCCTCCAAAAAGAGCTAGTGAACCCAAAGTTCAATCCATCAGCCAGTGGTCTGTCTATCACAAACATGCCTTACACAAAGTTGGTCTATGGAAAAAAAATCTGCCTCCGCATCTGAAAATGAGAAGAAACAGAAATCTGAGCTTCCCTCAATGTCAAATGGTCAATGGGTTGAATTTATGATGTGTGATGCCTCAGGGAAACCCAAGCCAGTGAAGGCTTGGGTTCCTAACATGAACTAATATTTTCATTGAATGTGTAGGGTGTACGCTATAGTGCTAAGACTAACACGTGGATTGTAGATAGCGGAGCATCCAGGCACATGACAGGGAACAGAGCTCTCTTATCAAACGTCAGACAAATCAAAGGAGGGCATGTTTCATTTGCTGGAAACAAAGGCGGGTACATCACAGCCCAAGGGGAAGTGGGAAATGAGAAAGTTAAGTTTGATAAGGTAAACTACGTCCAACAACTACAAAATAACTTGCTTTCAGTCTCTCAAATTTGTGATAAAGGATTCAAGGTAGTCTTTGACAACAAGAAGTGCTACGTTCTAAAAAAGGACTATGTGATTCCGGAGGACCAAATTCTAATGTCAGCTTCATAATATAATGATCTTTATGTTTTGGATCTCTCAAAGGCCTCTACAACGGATCATGAAGTTCATGCTTCTTGTCCAAAGCTACTGAGAAGGACTCCATCTCCTGGCATAGGAGAATGGGACACATAAATCCGAGGAAGATGAATCACTTGGTCTAGAATGATCTAGTGAGGGGAGTAAATGTCAAAAACTTCCAACTCCCGGATTTCTGTGTTGCGTGATAGAACTTCCTCTTGAGCTCCTTCACATGGATCTGTTTGGTCCAGTCAGTACAAGAAGCATCGCAGGCGACTTGTATTGCGATGTAGTTACAGATGACTACTCAAGATTCTCTTGGGTAATGTTTCTGAAATCCAAATCAGAAACATTTGAATCTTTCAAGGAATTACTAACTACACTGGAATCCCTATACAAGCTGAAGGTACGACAGGTACGCTCAGACAATGGAACCGAGTTCAAGAATCAGTGGATGGAGGCCTATTGCAAGGAAAAGGGAATTGTGCATCAATTCACCTCTACCTACACTCCGTAGATAAACGGGGTTGTTGAACAGAAGAATCGCAGCTTGATAGAGACGGCACGCACTATGCTGGTAGACTCGAAACTGTCTATTCAATTCTGGAATGAAGCAGTAGCAAATGCATGTTACACGCTTAATCGAGTTCTGGTTGTGAAACGCCATGAAAAAACATGCTACGAGTTACTACAATGAGGTAAACCTAACTTAGAGTATCTCAAGCCGTTTGGTGCTCCTGCACCCTACTGAAGAAGAATCAGGAAGGGAAATTTAGTGAGAAGGTTGATGAAGGGATTTTTCTAGGATACAACATACCGAACAAGAGAGTTTACAACAACTCAACGGGTCAAGTGGAGGTGTGGTGTAACGTTGATGTTCAGAGATACATCACACCGCCTGCTGGAAAAGGACCTGCTTACTTCTTCGACTATGATGGATTCTTCAAATCCTTCAATATTCCTTTTTCTACTTCAGAAGACAAGTTGGCAAACAAGATGATGTATGATGTCTTGAACACACCGTCTCAAGACTCAACACCATATCATCTACCAATTCAGGGGGAGCACTTGATAGGAGTGACTCCTCCTCTGATGAAGAAAATATGGAAAATGATCAGAACAACGTGGATATAAAGGTTCTGCATACCTCAAGTCCACAAGCATCTCATAATGATGCATTTGAGAGACTCCTGTTGTCTCAGACTCAGCACCAAATGTTCACAATCTTGACTCTGAGGTAGTAGTTCCAACAACTCCCGGCTCACGTCTAAACATCTATTATCCCTTGGATAATATTATCAGAGATGTAAGATTAGGGGTTCAGATTAGAAATCAGTTGTACTCAGCTGATTATGCCTCTGTGGTGGAAAAGGGATACCTTCATGATGGTGCCTACCACTGCTTTGTGTCTTAGTTTGAGCCAAAGTATGTAAGTGAAGCACTGAATGATGAGGCTTGGGTGAGTGCCATGCAAGAAGAACTTCTTCAGTTTAAGAAGTTAGGTGTATGGACTCTAGTAGATAGACCTAAAGGTGCAAAAGTAATCAGTACCAAATGGGTCTTGAAATGCAAGAAAGATGATCAGGGAGTGATCATCAGAAACAAAGCTCGGCTTGTTGTTCAGGGTTTTCGACAAGTTGAGGGTATCGACTATAATGAAGTGTTTGCACCAGTGGCACGGATGGAAGCAATCCGCATTTTCCTTGCCTATGCATCTTATATGAAAATCAAAGTTTATCAACTAGATGTGAAGAGTGTGCTCCTTCATGGTGAGATTCGAGAGATAGTGTATGTCAGTCAACCCAAGGGATTTGAGGATCCATATCATTGGGACAGAGTTACAAACTCGACAAGGCACTATATGGGCTTCATCAAGCTTCGAGGGCCTGGTATGAGAAACTCTCTACTCATCTTATGAAACACGATTTTCGCAGGGGAGTCATTGACTGTACATTGTTTATCAAAGAAAAGGATGGAGATTTACTGCTAGTACAAATCTATGTCGATAACATAATCTTCAGTTCAAAGAACAAAGAATATGCAAAGAGTTTGAAGCAGTAATGAAGGCTGAGTTTAAGATGAGTGTAATGGGGGAGATGAAGTTCTTTTTTGGGTTACAGGTGGATCAGACACCAAATGGGATCTTCCTACATCAGACCAAGTATGTAGGGGATATTCTCAGTCGGTTTGACATGGAGAATGCTTCTACAGCTGGCACTCCACTTGCTACAAATCATGATGTAGCACCGATGAGAATGGTGATCTGGTAGATGCCACTATGTACCGAGGGATGATCGGATCTCTCATGTATCTCACTACCTCACGACCTGATATCATGTATGCTACATGTTTATGCTCACGATATCAGGCAAAGCCTAAGGTGAACCATCTAAATAGGGTCAAAAGAATTTTTCATTATCTGAAGGGCACACCCACACTTGGGTTGTGGTACCCTCATGATGATGACTTTGAGCTTACAGCGTATAGCGACTCGGATTACGACAGCTGCAAGATGAACTAAAAGTCTATATCAGCAGGGTGTCAGTTCTTTGGAAGAAGATTAGTAACCTGGCAGTGTAAGAAGCAGACCTTGGTTGCATTGTCAACCTATGAAGCTGAATACGTTGCTGTTGCAAGCTGCTGTTCTCAAATCATATGGATTCAATAGCAAATGCAAGATTACGGTTTGAACTTCTCTTCTACTCCTATCTTTGTTGATAACTCTACTGCAATTGCAGTTACTAAGAACCCGGTCCAACATCCAAAGACCAAACACATCGGTATTAAATATCACTTTATACGTGACTGCTTTGAAAAGAACTTAATCGATATGGTAAAAATAAATATGGATTTTCAACGCGCTGACCTCTATACAAAGGCATTTGACAAACCACGTTTTTATATTTGTTAGAGGTCAACGGAGTTAAAAAGAAAAGTGAGGTCATTCCTGAAGATGATCATGTATAGTCCGATGCATCGTGTCTAGTTTCTTTTATTTTTTAATTTTTAAGTTATATTTTATTCGCTTGTCTTTGTTTAATTTTAAATTGGTTTAATTACTATTGGTTTATTTCCTTGCCTATTAAAATCCTAAAACGCTAATCCGTGGTGGTTTTATAATTTTAGGGGGAGAATAGGTTTAGGCAATATATAAATAAATAAATAAAGACTAGGGAAAAGAAGAGGCAAGCTGATATTAATAAGATCGTATGTGTGATACCGATTCAATTGTAGGAATATGATAGTACACAGGTACAAACAATTTGGGACTTTAAAAATCAAAACTAGAAAAGATGCAACACTCATGTATAAGTATGTGTAGTCTGAGCAATATAAAAGAAATATGATAGATAAGCTAGCTACCACTAAGGTAACACAAAGAAAGTAGACCTAGAGGTTGCTAGACCACAGATGATATGTCGGTAGATTCAACACAATAGATGACTAGACCTTTTGGGGATCTCAAGATTAAACTAAATTGTTTGACTAGCTGTGGGTAACACCTTATCCCTGGTTAACACAATCAACAAGATTCCATAAGGGGTGACGAGCAAAATAAACGCCACAAATGTGTGCGTAAGACCAAAGCATGAGCAAAAGCACATAAAACAATGTAATCAAACTGATAACTTATGTTGACGGTGAGATCTATGCAAAAAGAATGAAAATGCTCAAACAAGAAGATGGGTTATGTGCCTCTCTGCTGTGCGGTGGCACTGACCTGAGGATAAGCATAATCTATATACTCTAGAACTCATTGTTGTTTGCCGCCTCTCTACTGTGCGGTGGCACTGACCTGAGGATTGGCTTCTCTTTGAAAGTTCTAAGAATAGTCTCTTTTTGAACACTACCCTTAGACCGCTCAAAAATCTCCTGAGGAATGTTGATTACCATATAAGTATGGGATCCACAAATTCTGGTTGAAATAAACAAACCTTAAACTGTCACCAAAATGTGTTGAAAGTCTATGTATGAATTTAAGAGGACAAATATACTGACAATCATTGTGGCTACAATTCTTGAAAGTTCAAATCAATGTGGGGACCTGAGAGTACTAGCATGATTTCCTAGATTTGCTAACTGACTTCAGATGAAATACAAGAATAGAGCATCAAAGTTTTTAATATCTTGTCCTGAATGATTTGTATATCCTATATGATTCCAACTTGAATTAGTCCATGTATGGTTTAAATGATTGAGGCTGCTCTCTCAGAAAAATTATTCCTTAGAATTACGTCTTAGGAATTAACCCTCACAAAAACACAAAACATGTCCTAGTTTTAAGTTTTAGCATTATTTCTTTTATTTCTATATAAAGTCTGTAATTTCAATTTGTGTAGTATCGGACTATGTCATGGAAGTTGATAAGGGACCTTATCATTCAAAAGGTCACGTCTGAGGTGACCACACGTGCTTTTAAATAAATTGTGTCACGTCTGAGGTGACAAAATGTTTTAAAAGGATCACGTCTGAGGTGATCAAAGTTGTTTCAAGATAAAATGATCATGTCTGAGATGATCAAGTGCACATAACATTTATTCAAAGGTTAAAAGGGTGTAATTTGTAAACTGGTCATAAAGTCAAATTCATATGTCTGACCCATTCGCATGAATGGACCATGAGTATGGACCAATCATACGAATGGACCATACTCATGCATTAAACAGCCGAATGGACATGAGTATGAACCATTCACCCGAATGGCTTATTAGAATGATCCATTCGACCGCATGGGAGTGTGCGAATGAGTCAGTCGACCGACTGAGCTCCAGTCAGCCGACTAAAAGTGCACGACTAAGCCAATCGCTCGACTGAGTTCCATCGCCTGAATGAATCAAGCGAATGAGTCCAGTCGGCCGATTGAGCTCAGAGTGTATAAATAGGGCCACAGTTGATCGCATTCAGCTCATCACTTCCAATCACCCTTATATCGCACATCCTACCGTTACGCTGCCCAAATTTCTTTAGACCTCGATTATACATTCCTATTGATCTTCTGACGCGTGTGTGCATTTATACAAGTATAATGTGATGAAATCTCACAGAAATCAGAAGATATGGTGCCCAATTAGTGATTCACGATTGAAACAAGAACCAAACATCTCAATGGATTAATGACCTACTAAAACCAAGTAAAATGTTAAAAATAATGTTATTAGGTTATTAGTTAAGTGATTGCGAGTCTAAAGAAACTATACACAACGTTTAATTTAATGAATTGGTCAAGATTCGAACCTAAGTCGACCGAACAGTAGGTCATGCGACTGGTCGCCTGGATGAACTCTAATCGCACGATTGAGCTGGCCGAATAGCTCAATCGGCCGAATGAATCATACTAATGAGCTCAGTCGGCCGACTGAACCAATCGCAAAATTAGTCAACCGATTGAACTCAGTCGCCTGTTCATTCACCGAATGAGTCCAGTCGCATGATAATACAACCGACTGAACACAGTCGCATGATTCATTCACATGAATGAATCAGAATGAATTCTATCAAGTTACTTAGAACTGAATTGTCTTATGTGAGTATCTAACGTTTATGTATCTTGTGTTACAGATCGATGGCTGATAGATGGTCAATCAATCCCAAGCACAACATCAGTGCTCATTTAGACCACACAACTCGAATGGTGCCGAGTTTGCTGAGATTATCGCTTTTCTCAAGCGATCGAGGATACACAAAGCCATCTCTACTCATCCACTCCCTATAGGTCTATACACCAGGCCTTCTGGGAGAATCCATCAGTGGATAGATCACGAGAGCCATACAGCATTCGGAGCTCCATCTTTGGTATGGACATAGAGATTACAGCTGAAGACATTCAGCGTGTACTTGAGTTGGGAGATGATGCTGGATACCCCACCAAGTTTCACCCGATGACAGTGAGAGGCTGCTTTTTGAGGATTAAGTACGCTGGGGACATCAACTCAGGTGTGCTCAACAAGAGCAACCTGTGCCCCCAGTATAAGTACTTGGCACATGTTATTCTGAAGTGCATAGCTTCCAGAAGGGGTGGGTTCGACGACCTATCAGACCAGATACAAAATGCCTATGTGGCACTAGTGCTGAACTACCCCTTTAGCTTCTCTAGCATGATCTTCTCTTACCTCGTGGAGAACCTGGAGGCCAAGGGAAAAGAGAGTTTTTGTATGTACCCCAGGTTCTTGCAGCTAATTTTTGATGAAAGCTGCCCTCGCTTCCAAAGGAGCGCCACAATGCGGTGGCTTTGGAGATCATGGATGATACGACTCTGGGTCGTATGAGAGTTTACCGGGGTAAGTAGGTAATCCCCAGGTAAGAGGCTTATAGGCCATCTGGCCAAGGAGAACTACAGGCTCCAGGCAGGCGTAAGTGGCGTCACGTAGACAGCGACTCAGATTATGAGCAGCTACAGCCCCCAAAGCACGCTCTGATGATGATAGCGGGGATGCTGGAGATGAAGGGCCCACTCACCAAGGGGCCCCACTACTGCTAGTGCATCTCCAGCATCTGCCCCCACTAGAGATGTAGCAAAGACTGCTGGATTCCATCAGGATTCTCCTGGTGAGGAAGAGAGAGTCATTTACAATCAGTGATCTACGTTTGATTGATTAGAGAGTATAGCAGCGGAATTCTAACAATAATTAGCCAATTCACAAGAACAAAGAGATATTCAATGTAAGAACAAAAACGGTTATAGACAGAGAATTCTGCAAATAATTTTCATCCAATATTCGCTTTCGTGGTACGGAATGTCACAATTACAATTAGGTCAACACCTCTTATATAAGAGATGTGACGTCTGCTGATGTCACTTGATAGTGACATCTAACAGAATTTATTACAACTACTGATAGTTAACACAACTACTGAAGATGTCAAACAGCTGACATCTTCTTACAAAAATGCTAAGTGTTAACTATTATTACAACTACTGAAAAAAAACTACTGAAACTATAACAACTGAAGAACATACTCTTCAGTTGTTTTACAAATACTGAAACTATAAAACTGAAGAACATACTCTTCAGTTGTTTTAAAATACTGAAACAAAGAAAACTACTGAAAGGTAACCATCACAACAACTGAAGAATGCTTCTTCAGCTGTTGTAACAAACTCTAAAGGCTTCAGTACTTACTTGAGCTTCAGCTTGTCATCAGCTGATGTCTTTGTCTTTATACTTCAGCTGTTGTACTTGAATACTTTAGTCTTCAGCTGTGAACTTCAGTACTTTGTCTTCAGCTGTTGAAGTCTTCAGCACTTTAGAACTTCAGCTGTTGTTCTTCAGTACTTTAGTCTTTAGCTGTTGAAGTCTTCAGCACTTTAGATCTTCAGCTGTTGTTCTTTAGTACTTTAGTTCTTCAGCTGTTGCAGTCTTCAGACTTTGTCAAACAGCTGATCAAGTCTTCAGCAGTTGTTGTGATGTCTGTGGGACTTAGAGGTTTTTCTGATCAGCTCATTGGTTCTTTTGGTCCAACAAACTCCCCTGAACCAATGCAGCCAAAACTCTAAACTTATTAGAGTTGTCCCACTTATTATGGCAGAAATGTTGGTCTTTTTGTCTTCTAGATCAGCTCAGAAGCGACCCTTTTTTAAGCACCGGCAGGGAAGAAGTCTCAAAGATTTGTTTGGCAAAGTATGAATGGGAACTCTGTTTTGGGGAATTGGACACAGAGTTATTACCCATTCATGAGATCTATTTCCCCATGATGAGTCTGTACGACTCTCTTGTGTAGGCCTCAAGGAAGGTGATTTGTTCCTCCATGGTTAGCTCTTCAGCACCTCCTTCAAACAATGATTCAGGCCCATAATACTCAGACATGTATTTGGCCTGTTTCCCATTCTTTAGCTCCACAGTTGTTATTATTCTGTAAGCAAACTCATCCGGGTGATTACCCTCTAGGAACAACTGGAGCTCATTTTTCCTGACTTCCTCAAGCCTCTTGTAAACTAACCCCTTTTTCACTATTTTGTTTTCCAGCATCTTCTGAGGGGTTAGATTAGCTTTATAGGCTTTCTTGAAGTCCTCTAGGATTTCCCAGGGTGAAACTACAAAGACCAGAGAGATCACTTCATCTACGATCTTTTTCACCTGGCCAATGTATCTCTGAGGTATGTTTTTTCTTATGAATTCTGTGAGACACCCTGGGATCAGGCCAAATCCTCACTCTTTCCTTTTGATATTGAAAGGTATGCTTGAGAGTGTAAAGTCTGAGGGCTTTTTTCTTCATATTGATGATAGAAGATGTGGCTGCATAAGCTTTGTCAACTCTCTTCAGCAATTCCTCATCATGCTGTTTATGAAGCTCTTCTTCTTCTAGCTTCACTTTAACCATTTGTCTTTGGAATTCAGGAGTAATTGCTGAGGAGTGACTTGTGGCCTTAGGCAACTGAATCACAGCTGAGAGTGGCAGCCTATCTTCATCATCTTCTTCATCATCTTCTAGCCTCAATACCCTTCTCTCTTCTTAGGGTATATCATCGGCTATGGGTTTTGAGGGTAAGGGAGTTGGTTTGGTGGGTTGTGTTTTGGGTGGTTTTGGTGTGGGAATGTTGACAGGCTGTTCTAGCATTTTTGAGGTGAGTGTGGCTTTTGATTGCTTGGCTAGCTCAGTCCTGCTCCCAGCACCCGCTTCATTCAAAGCTTCAATAACAAGTCCCTTAGTATATGCTTCAGACGAACAGATCTTGGTGGTGATTGCCAAGATACTGTCCCTGGACCAAGCTTTGATTTCGATCATTGATCTTCCAAGATATTTTGCAATAAATCTAATCATGATCTCAAGCCTTTCTCTTTCTAACACTTCATAACTTGCCCATCTATTCTGGATTTCTTCAATCTCTAATCGTCGAATCTCAGAGTCAAGTTTATCGGTGTCATGGCCTTGCCTAAACAGCTGATCAATGATGTTGTCCATTGATCTGCTGTGTTCGGCATCAGCCTCTTTTATCAGTAGCTCCAAGGCTTTCTCTTTTTCCTTCTCTTTATCGGTCTCCACATTCAACTCCAACTCCTTTTCCACTACTATCCCTTCTGTTTCTTTCTCCTTTTCTTTCTCCTCTGTACTCCTCTTTCTTTTTGCTTTCACTGACTTAATCTCCCCTTTTGGTTGCATTGGTTGCAAGGGGTTGATTGCCAGAAAGCTGTTTGCCCACAACCTCCTCTATCAATGGTTGTATTACTGAGGAAAGCCTCTCATCAATGGCTTTGATCACTATGTCAGTGATTATGGGTGTGATGAGAGGGAGGGAATTTTGAAGGATAGCAACTATTTGCTCAGGAGGGTTCTGTTCCTGAGAAATAGTGCCAGAAGCAGAGGCAGGTGGCTGAGTTGTGGGAGTGGCTCAGTGTTTGTGAGACCTTCAGATGAAGGTGCCATCTGTGAGGTGGTAGAGGCAGATGGTCTTTGTTCCTTAGAAGTTTTGGCAAGCAGCTCTTTGAGTCTGCTCACCTCCTCTTCCAGGATGGTGTTTTGGGCGATTACATCGTAAAAGAAGCCCAGGTCATCATCAGTAGTTACTGAATCACCTGACCTCCTGATAGGATCAGGATGAACATGCACTGAGTGTAGCTCAGTTGTAGCATGTGCCCCTTTGTCTTGGAACTGGGACTTCCTGCCTCAGGACTTTGTCCTTCATCAGCAGTTGCCTCTGGTAAGGTCTTAGTAATGGTACCAACTACAACCTGATCATATGCTGAAGCAGGAGAAGTGGCAGCCTCACCAGAAGTTCCAATCTCCATTGCTACACTAGGAGAAGGAACATTGTAACCCCTATGCTGTGGGTTCTCAGCTGCACTTTGGTCCTCCCCCTCAATGGTAGAAGTATTCCCAGTTGTAATTGGTATCTGGGGAGGGGGTGAGGAGTGCAACTGAGTCAGCACTTGTGCAACAAGTAATGTAGGACTTTGGGGGGCGGTTGCATGTGGTGATTGGGTGGAAGCAGATTGCACCCGGGGTGAATGGTGCGCTTCAATGGTAACCCTCTCAAGGGAGATAGGTTCCAGCAGTGTAGGTTCCCCAATGTTGGTTGCAACAGGATCTTGTTGAGAGGATACCTGTGCGGCTGTGGCTGGTTGAGTCAGTGTCACAACTGGGGGGTTAAGACCACCAGTGTGTGGTTCCTGTGTTTGTGGTACAGGGGCATCCTCAGGGGACTCATCTCCCTGAGTAGCCTTTTTTGGCTTTTTGGATTTGGGTGTAGTGGGGACTTTGGTTCTTGAGGTGGTGGCTGTGGGTTCCAACTGCGTGGGTTTTCGCAGCCTGGCAGCCTGTTTCAACGTTTGGTCAGAGTTGTGCCTGGAGTATACTTCAGGCAATACAGCCGTTGCAGGGACTCCGAGACCAACAAGTCCCTCAGCTTTTAGCTGATTCTCTATTATGGCCATAATGAACCGAGGATATAATATCCAGCGGTTAGAAATAGATTTTGAGGCCATGTCCTTAAGTTCCAGAAAAATGATTTCAGAGAAGTTTAGGTTCTGTTGCTCAAGGATAGAGAATAGTACCTGCTGCCACCTTGTAGACATTTGATCCCAAGAGGAAGTCTTAGGAGCCAAACAGACATTTACCATGTGAAATATGAGACGTTCAGCATCATGGAAATGTTTCTTCAGTATGGTGGAGGCACTAAGGTTTCCCTGATATCCATGGTGGGCAAAGGATAAATCAGTTGTGCCCTTTGGATATCCAGCAGGAAAAGTGGCATCATCCAGGTGTAGGGTTTGACGAAGTATATCGGGAGTGATGACCACTTGGTGGTTGTTGACGACCGACCGGAGAGACTCTGTGTTGTTCTCCCCAGTGGTGAGGGTGACGTTCATCCAAAACTGGTTAAGGGATTCGGCATGAAGGATTGGATTGAGAAGAAAGGCCGTTTGTAGGGTGACTGGACCATAAGATCAATAGCATTATCGAACTTAGCCCAGAATGGCGATTTGGTGAGGTAAGCTACACAGTTGTGTCGCGGTTTGAGCTGCATGGTCGCCATTAATGAGAGAGAGTTTTGGAGATATGAACGTTAGGTTTGAAGAAGATGAGGCTCTGAAGGATTAGGTCAGGGATATTTATAGGGTACGGGTTAGAAAATGACTGAAGGGTTTGGTGTTAGTCATCAGTAGTTTTAAAACGACTGTTGACATGGTATTACCCTTTCAGACGTTGAAACAGCTGAAGTCGTGGTTTTAGGCATCAGCAGTTATAAAACTACTGAAGACCATGGTTTTGACTTCAGATGTTTGAAAACAACTGATAACTTGGTATTAGTCATCAGTAGTTGTGAAACTACTGAAGACATGGTTTTGTCATCAGTTGTTTAGGATGAAACAGCAGTTGTAGAAACAACTGAAGAGAAAGTTCTCATCAGTAGTTTCGTCAATTCATAGCCTTTCAGTTGTTTCATACTGTCCTCAACACTTACTCATCAGCCTTTTTGCTGTTTTCAGTTGTTTCATAGGACATCAGTACTTATCTGTTTTGACAACATCAGTAGTTACAACTACATCAGTAGTTGTTACTTTATCAGTTGTTGTAACAGAAGCAGTACAATATGTGATATGGTCACTAATGATCATTAGTACTTATTTATGATCATCAGTAGTTATCACTTATTCTAGCTGCAGCATACCAAGCCTTAACACAAGGTTTTGGAAAGTAGAACTATCCAAAGGCTTAGTAAAATATCTGCAAGCTCATCAGCACTAGGCACAAACTTAGGATCAATCAGACCTTTTTCAAAACAATCCGAATAAAGTGATGTCTGATCTCTATATGTTTGGTCCTAGAGTGCTGGACTGGATTTTTGACAATACACAGAGCTGAAGCACTATCCATTAATAATGGAGTCTTAGTCTCTGTAATGCCATAATCCAGAAGTTGGTTCTGAAGCCAGAGTACCTGAGAAGTACAACTTGCAGCAGCAATGTACTCGGCTTCAGCAGTTGATGTAGCAACAGATGTTTGTTTCTTACTCTGCCAAGAAATCAAACAGTTGCCTAGGAATTGACAACCACCAGAAGTTGACTTTCTAGTTAACTTGCACCCTGCATAGTCACTATCTGAAAAAGCAACTAATTTGCAAGAGTGTCCAGTGGAATACCATAAACCTAGAGATTGTGTACCTTGCAAATATCTAAAGATCCTCTTGACTGCAATCAAATGAGACTCTTTAGGAGCAGCCTGAAATCTAGCACAGACACAAGTAGCAAACAATATCTGGTCTAGAAGCTGTTAAATACATCAAGGACCCAATCATACATCTGTAAAGTGTTTCATCAACAGCTTTACCTTTCTGATCTGCATCCAGTTGTATGGTGTTGCACATGGGAGTAGAACAGGGCTTACAGTTTTGTAAATCAAACTTATTCAAAAGATCTTTTGTATATTTTGACTGATGAATAAAGGTCCATCAGCCTTTTGTTTAATTTGCAAGCCTAGAAAGAACTGTAATTCTCCCATTGCACTCATTTCAAACCTCTTTTTCATTAATGTTGTAAAATCATCACACAACTGGGGATCAGAGGATGCAAAAATGATATCATCAACATAAATCTGAACAAGTAGCTTATGCTGATCCACCTTCTTAATAAACAAAGTTTTATCAATGGAGCCTCTAGTGAAATTATTCTTAAGAAGAAAAGTGGAAAGTGTCTCATACCAGGCTCTAGGAGCTTGTTTCACCCAATATAAGAGCCTTATCAAGTTTATACACCCATTCAGGATGTTTATTATCCTCAAAACCTGGTGGTTGACACACATAAACTTCTTCCTTTATTTTACCATATAAAAATGCACTTTTGACATCCATTTGAAAAACTTTAAGATTGTGGAATGCAGCATAGGCTAAAAACAATCTAATTGCCTCTAGTCTGGCTACAGGGGCAAAGGTTTCATCATAATCAATACCTTCTTCTTGTGAAAACCCCTGTACAACCAGTCTAGCCTTGTTCTTAACAATAAGCCCATTTTCATCAGTTTTATTCCTAAACACCCATTTAGTGCCTATTGCACACTTACCTGGGGGAAGAGGAACCAGTTCCCACACTTGCTGTTCTTGAACTGAAGTAGCTCAAGCTGCATGGCTTCAACCCATCCATTGTCTCTCAAAGCAACATGATAGTTCTTTGGCTCTAGCTGACTGATGAAGAGAGCATAGAAGCAGAAGTTAGACAATTGGCTTCTTGTTGAAACTCCAGCATTGATATCACCAATAATTTGAGACATTGGGTGATTCTTCAGTTCTTGATAAACAATGAGATCTGTGCAAGTGTTTGTAGGACCTTCAGCAGCAGCAGATGTTGATGCAGACTCTTGAAACCAAGAATTGGATGGTAACTCAAAAGATGTAGAGGAATCAGAGATCTCATCAGCATTTGTTGTGGATGGAACTGCTGAAGCTACAGGAACATCAAATTTAGCAGACACAGGCAGTTGGTCACTAAACTTGAATAGGTGAGTATTGATATTATCATCATCATCATCAATACCACCAGGTGGAAGACATGCTGCAGAAGATGATTTATCCACATGATCTGCAACAGCTGGAGGTTGATAAGAACATATTGCAGTATGTCCAAATCAAATAACTCCACAGGGTTTTGTGGAATCTTGTCCATAGGAGATTCATTAAACTTCACATGCAAAGTCTCTTCAACTATCTTTGTTCTGCAGTTGAAGACTCTGTATGCCTTGCAAGTAGATGAATAACCAACAAAATACCCTGCATCCACCTTAGGATCAAATTTTTGGAGTTGATCCTTTGTGTTGAGAATAAAACAGGGACACCCAAATGCTTTGAAAAATGAAATTAGAGGAGCCAAGTGATGGAGAACTTCATATGGAGTCTTCATCAACCTCTGATTTACTAAGGCTCTATTCTGCACATAGCAAGCTGTGTTAACAGCTTCAGCCCAAAAGGTCAGTGGCAAACCAGAGTCAGCCAACATGGACCTTGCAGCTTCAATTAGGGTCCTGTTCTTCCTCTCCACTACTCCATTTTGTTCTGGAGTCCGTGGGATGCTAAACTGCCTTTTGATTCCCTTTGAAAGATAGAAGTCATCAAGTGTATGGTTTCTGAATTCAGTTCCATTGTCACTCCTTATACACTTGACTGAAAGGGAATACTGCTTCTCAACATACAACACAAAGTGAATAATCTTCTGAGCAACCTCATCCTTTGAATGTAGAAAGAAAGTCCATACAAATCTGGAGTAATCATCCACAATTACCAGACAGTATTTCTTCTTTGCCATGCTCATCACTCTCACAGGACCAAATAGATCCATATGCAGTAATTGCAAGCAGGCAGTGGACTTAGGCTCTTCAATAGGAGGGAATGAGACTTTGTGTTGTTTTCCTTTTAAACAAGCAGTGCAGGTTTCATCACAGTGGAACTCCTTTATTGGTAAGCCTCTGACTAAACTATGTGGATCAGCTGATTCATGTTTTTGAAATTAACATGACCCAGCCTTCTGTGCCACAGTTTAGATTCTTGAGGAGAGGCTTTGGAAAATAGGCAAGGATGGCCTCTGAGATCTATTTTCTTGGAAAGATCTAAGGCATACACTCTTCCTGTCGTGTTGGCTCTCAGGAGAGTGTGATCATCCAACACCTTATCAATCAAATGCAGAACTTTGGATGACAGAATCCTACAGTTCTGACTGGTGAAAAGAGCAACATGGCCTTTATCACACATTTGACTGACACTCAAGAGATTGTACTTGAGATTTTCCACATGATTAACATCATCAAACTTTATTCTCCATTGGAGACAAAGCCTTTTCCAATGATGTAACCCCTAGCATCATTGCCAAAAGAAACAAACCCCTTCTTTCCTTGAGAGTAGTCATGAAGAAGAGAGCTGTTCCCAGTCATGTGCATAGATCCCCCACTGTCTACATACCAGATGCTACTTTGGCATGTTGAAGAACCCTGCAATTATAAACAATCAGTTAGTTTTGGAGACCCAAACCTTTTGGTTTTGGGCCTGTTCTCATCAACAGATGGTAAACTAACAGGTTTGATGGAAACAACAGCCTGAGAGGAAGAAGATGGTGAAGAAAGAAGAGGAATTCTAATTGGTTAACTCTTCCCAATAGATGTTGAACCATCATAACCAGTTGTGTCTGTTTGTGATAAAGCTTTCAGCTCTTCAGACACATTGGCATTGGAGTTTGATAAGTTCCTATGTTGCACCTTCTTCTTTGAGCAATCTCAGCTGTTACCTGTTTAACCCCTTCCTTTTTGGATTTCTTTATGGACTTAAGGGTTACAGGATTTGATGTTGCTGATACAAATGTGGCTTAACTCAGTTTTCATTTTAACCATTTTCTCTTTAATTTCCTCTTTATGTTTGTTTGGGTCCTCTTTTGTACCAACAATCATCTGTAAGATGATTGAACAAGCCACATACTTCACATGGTTTCTTCTTCATCTTATGTTGATCATCAACTAAAGAGGATGAAACTACTGAAGACTTGCTCTTCAGTACTTGGAAGCATTGTTTGCTTTTGACTTCCTCTTTAGTAGTCTTCAAACTCTTTCTACTGACAGTTTTCTTCTCTTCAGTACTGACAGTAGTTGGAGTTTGAACTTCAGGTGTTAAATCTTGCTCTCCAGTCCTTTCAGGACTTTCAGAATTAACTCCTGAGTTGATCAACTCTTTGATCATGTGAGTGTCAGCAGTGGAACTATCAACATCAGCTGATAGGTTCTGAGAGGGCTTAGTGCTGACTTCTACTTCTGATGGTGCTGTATCAGAAAGTAGATCACATGATGAAAAGGATTGGTTATTGCTCTCACCATCAGATTCTACCTCTGCTCTGGGAGTAAAATCTGTAGGTGGAGCAGTAGTGTGATTATAACCAATGCCAAACTTCACATTGGAAGCAGATTGCTTACTAAGAAGCATTTCAAAACCCTTGCAAGAATTTACCCATCGATCACACTCTACCTGGGTAGTTGCAAGTGTTTCCTTGAGATCTCTATACTTCTCTAGAAGTATCTCTTCCCTAGCCTTATCATCAGTGATTTGGCATTTAAGTTTGTAAATCTCATCATTCTTATCATTAAGCACAGACTCAAATTCAGCTTTGCTTTTGGAAATTGTTTGTTCTAGCTTAATGTTCTTGTTAATTAAAGCTACATTTGCTTCTCTAATAGATGCAAATGCGGCTATGCATGATTCAGAACATAGTTTGGCTTTTGCCTCAGGATACCTGTGATACCTTTGTATAGAGGCATTAGAGGATGAAGTATCAGCAGAATCCAAAGCCATAAGAGCTAGATTTCCAAAGGGACTGTCACCACCATGTTGACCAGCACCAGTGAACAGTTGTTCATGACCAGACAAATCATCTGGTAAACTGCTCCAGTCAACAACTCCTGGGGTGAAGAAGTTGTGTTGTTGAGGTTGAGTTTGTTGATGAGATTGGGAAGGTTGAGGTTCAGGCAATGCATGTGATTGTTGTGAAATGGGAGCTTGAACCGGATTAGACTGAGGCAAGTAATAGCAGGGAAAAGGATATGACATTGGTCCCTGGGGGACAAAGTATGCAGGAGATCTAGGGTGTGAATGATGACCAGAACCAGTTGATGTTGCCCTCTGTTTTGTGGACTAGTACTAGGAAAAGTCACAAAGGGTGCAGAAGAGTTAGATCCAGTTGATCTACACTCTCTTGCAAAGTGTCCCAGCCTTTGGCATTTGTGACACCTCAACTTACTCTTGTCAAAACCAACTTTGGTTTTGCCAGAGAGTCCAGGAAATTTCTGCCAGTTCTCTTGTAGAACTTCTGAGATCTGATATTAATCAATGCCATTTGGCTCAGAATATCCATCTCTTCTAGATCATCATCAGCTATTCCTTTCAAATCATCCATGATGAAGCATAGATTGTCACTATTACTGCCAGAATGACTATCAATACCAAAATGCATGATCAGAACTATTTGAAGAGAAATCAATATGCTCATCATAATTGCTTTCAGATGCAGCATATTCTGACTCATGACCAACCAAGGCAGTATTCCTGGTACAAAGTCATCAGTGAGCTTTCCTGATGAGGACAGTTCCTTTTCTGCTCTATCTCTCTTTCGAATGTAAGCAGTTTCCCATGAAGTTGGGTGAGAGATAGGCTATCCAGATTTGCACCGGAGCGTAGGACAATAGTGTATGTGTCCCATCTCTCAGGCAGTGATCTGAGGAACCTGTCATTCATCTGGCTGTTGGTGTATTCCTGTTTCACCATTTTCAGCTCAGAGATCAAGCAGGAAAAACGCTCAAACTGTTGAGTCAGTGTCTCACCCTTTCTATGAGAGAATGTCTCATATTGTTGGGCAAGGATTTCTCTGTTGTTTGCTAAGACCTCATCTGTGCCACCGAATTGTTCCTTCAGGGCATTCCAGAGATCATGAGCAGTTTCATGATGCATAAGCCCTGAATAGATTTCATTAGGCAGTGCCATGGCCAGAATTCCATGGGCTTTAGCATCAATCTCAAACAGTTTCCGATCTTCATCAGAGTATTGTTCCTTCTTCTTCGGAACCATTTGATTGGTTTCCGGATTTTTCACCATAGGCTTATGTGGTCCATGTACCACAGATGTCCAACAACCTGAACTGTTAACAGACAGGTGATGAAGCATTCTTCGCTGCCATATGTTATACTCGGTCCTAACCAGCATCGGGGGCTTGGTTGAGGAACCGGTATTGTGAGGATCATTAGAAGGAGTAGTCATCTCAGATTCAATCAAATTCAATTAAGCTATAACAGATTTAGAACAAAAACACAACAACCAATTGAACCAAGAGAGATCTCAAAATAAATGAACGAAAGCGTCAGAAATTCAATAATCTATAACCAGTTCTTGCAAATATGCTAATTCAATCAAACATAGATATCAATTAGCAGTTTCAATGATCAATTGTTAGATCGATCAATGATTAACCAGCTCTGATACCACTTGTTACGATCAGTGATCTACGTTTGATTGATTAGAGAGTATAGCAGCGGAATTCTAACAATGAATTAGCCAATTCACAAGAACAAAGAGATATTCAATGTAAGAACAAAAACGGTTATAGACAGAGAATTCTGCAAATAATATTTCATCCAATATTCGCTTTCGTGGTAACGGAATGTCACAATTACAATTAGGTCAACACCTCTTATATAAGAGATGTGACGTCTGCTGATGTCACTTGATAGTGACATCTAACAGAATTTATTACAACTACTGATAGTTAACACAACTACTGAAGATGTCAAACAGCTGACATCTTCTTACAAAAATGCTAAGTGTTAACTATTATTACAACTACTGAAAAGAAACTACTGAAACTATAACAACTGAAGAACATACTCTTCAGTTGTTTTGCAAATACTGAAACTATAACAACTGAAGAACATACTCTTCAGTGTTTACAAATACTAAAACAAAGAAAACTACTGAAAGGTAAACCATCACAACAACTGAAGAATGCTTCTTCAGCTGTTGTAACAAACTCTGAAGGCTTCAGTACTTGTACTTGAGCTTCAGCTGTTGTCATCAGCTGATGTCTTCAGTCTTTATACTTCAGCTGTTGTACTTCAGTACTTTAGTCTTCAGCTGTTGAACTTCAGTACTTTAGTCTTCAGCTGTTGAAGTCTTCAGCACTTTAGAACTTCAGCTGTTGTTCTTCAGTACTTTAGTCTTTAGCTGTGAAGTCTTCAGCACTTTAGATCTTCAGCTGTTGTGTCTTCAGTACTTTAGTTTTCAGCTGTTGCAGTCTTCAGACTTTGTCAAACAGCTGATCAAGTCTTCAGCAGTTGGTGATGTCTGTGGGACTTAGAGGTTTTTTGATCAGGCTCATTGGTTCTTTTGGTCCAACAAGTCGATGAGGAGCAACTGACCCCGTATTGGGGTAGCAAAGTTGTTGCACGAACGGGGGCTAGGGTGGTTGGTGAATGCCCGGCGGATAGGGAGAGGATGATACCGATCCCACGTTGCTCCCGATCAGCGAGTCATTGCACTAGGGGAGCATCCTCCTCGACAGGATCGGAAGAAGAGGATGGCTTAGCCAAATGGCATGAAACAGAAGAAAAGAAGACTCACCTTCATTACTACTTCCACCACCACTACTTCGCCACCTCTACTACCCCACAAGCTACCACCACTACCATACCACCATCTTTAACCACTACACCTCCACTTCACTACTACAGGCCCACCTCACCAGTTATTCACCCCCAATCCACATCACTCCACCACATTCACTTACCCATCACACGCACACAAATACCACCTCCCATATCACCACTGCCACCACCACCGCCCCTCTAGCCACCAGACAGGACCGTCAGATCCCCCATCCTTTCCCTCAGGATCATCTACCTCCCATGAGGTAGAGGAAACAGCTTTTAGCACTAAACGTATGGTTTGAAGCTATTAGCAGCTGATGATGAGAAGGTTGCTCAACTCAGACAGTAGTGAGCTTACTGCTACACAATCACAGCATAGAGATTAATGAAGAGGCTGATGCAACCTAAACATCTTTAGTCTTTCCTGCATGCTGCACAAGTGCATTAAAGTGGAATGCTTTGGAAGTTTCACATGTGCAACAGAAATACTCTAAGTGTGAAATCTTCCAAAGCCAAGACCAACATCTTCCGAAGCCAAAGATGAAGTCTTTCGAAGCCTCAGAGACAAAGTCTTCCGAAGCTTCAAGTTCATGAAGACAGATTTCTTCCGAAGACTTTTAGTAATATGCTTTATCTGATGTACTGTTCCATAAAGTTGGACACCTTTCAGCTGCAACTCTGCAAGTCACCAACTAACATGGTTTGGTGAAAAGGTCCATGCTTTTGGTAACTGTACATTGAGATCTTGAGTCTGTAACTTTATACTTTATGTACTTTATCCTTTTTGTAATAGATAAGGATGTGAGCTATGGCATGTCATAGTCACTAGTCAAAAGGCAATCTGCCTTTTGACTCTACAATTGACTTTGTGTGTGTCTAGTCAATTGTATCCAGCTGGCTTTCAAAGTATAGCCGGTGTAGGATGTAGTATAAGTATCTCATGTTCTTGTATCTTTCCATTATGCTTTGTAACACTTGTAATAGAACATAGAGAAAGCAATATACTGCATTCTTGAAAACCAAACACTTGTGTTCTTTGTGTTCTGTCTCATATATTACTTGTGTTCTTAGTATCACCACTTGGTTAATCCAGTTTACTGTTTGATCTAAGTTTAGTTTATCTCCTCTTTGTTGTGTTGTGTTGTAACTCTACACCCTTCAACGATCCTGCATTTGGTATCAGAGCATTCCAGGTCTTGATATAAGATCTCACCATCTTTAGATCCCTCACACACACAATACTAAACTTTTCAAATGGCAACCATTTCAAAACTGATATGGAAACTGGAACCATGAACAAGTCCCCACTGATCACTCTTGATGAGTTTGACACCTGGTGTTAAGAATGGAAGGTTTCATCAGGTCTCTTGATTCAAGAATGTGGGAGTCTATTGAGAATGGACCTTTCATACCCAGCACACCTTCTGCTACTGGTGCTGGTATGATCCCCAAAGATGGCTAACTACTCTGATGAAGATAGGAAGAGAGTAGAGATAGACAGAAAAGCCATGACAGCTCTTCAAACTGCCCTTCCAAACTCTGTGTACAGAGGTTTCAAGAAGTGCAAAACAGCCAAGCAGCTGTGGGATGCACTGAAACTGATGTATGAGGGTTCTTCTGAAGCCAAGGAGAACAAGAAGGATCTCCTGAAGCAGCAGTTTGAAAACTTCACCTTCAAAACAGGTGAAACCATGACTCAGCAGTACTTCAGGTATGTTGAGATTGTGGATACCCTAGTGGATGGAGGAGTTTCTCTTGAAAATAGAGACATTGTAAGGAAGTTCATGTCCTCACTTCCTAGGCAGTGGACACACTACTATGTGGTGATCAAGAGAACTAAAAATTTCAAAACTCTTACTCTGACAGAGTTGTATGGGATTCTTAGTGGATACCAGATGGAAATGAACATGCAAGGTTCATCTAGCAACTCCAACAATCAAATGGGTTCAGCCCTACATGTGGTTGAAAGGGACAGCATAGAACCCAAACATCATCTCTTATGCTACCCTGACAACTCACCCAAGGGTCCTTTCATCACCTTCCCAGAGACACCAAAGGAGAACTACACTCAAGGAAGCCCATTCCAAGAGACAAGCTCTTCTCAAGCTTTTGTGTCTTCTGATGAAAGCTGTGGCAACTCTCTTTTCACTCTTGAAGACCTGGACTGTATCCATCCAGATGATCTGGAATACATGGAAATAGTCCAGCAGATGGCTCTTCTCACTCACAGAGCCAAGAAGTTCTACAAGAGGACTGGAAGGAAGTTTCCAAGCAATGCAACCAGTGGAAAGTTTGGACTGGACAAAGGCAAAGTCAAGTGTTACAACTGTAACCTGATGGGCCACTTTGCCAGAGAGTGTAAGGCACCTAGAACAAATGATGGCCAAACACAATCCAGACCAAACTACACTGACAAAGCTCTCCATAATGAGAAGTCAAAGCAGCAAGCTGCTGTTGCTGTTGAAGAAGGATGCTTTGACTGGAGCTTTCAGGTGGAAGATGCTCTCCAAACCAAGCACTGATGGCAGATCATGATGAAGCCAAGGTATTGGAACATCTCTGTACTCCTGAATGCATTGCTAAAGTTAACAGGTACAGGTCCTATAACTTGGAACTGAGATCTGATGTTGAGTCCTTAAACATTTTAAAATCTGATTTTAGAAAGTCTGAAAATGATTATAAGCTGAAAATAGAGGACTTAGAGAAAACCATTTCAGTTCTAAAACATGACACACAGATTTTAGGACTCAAATAAAGATCTCATAACCAAGTTAACTGAGTGCCAGGCTGAGCTTGTGATCAGCAAAGCCAGGGCAGAAAAGAGTGTTCTTGAAGAAGAGACCTTCAAGAACATGATATCCTCATCCTGCACAACAAAGTGTGCTATCAAAACAGACAGGGACTGGGATCCAATGAGATAGCTCCTCCACACAAATCTTGTCAGTAAGATCTCCTAGGTGTGGAACTTGTGAAGATGAGCTTCCTCTCATAGATCCTATGAGTGAGGAGGATGAAGAAGAGATAGTGAAGAATCCCTACAAAGAGTGAAGAGGAGGATTCCAAGAAGGGCCACTATCCTTCTGAGGAGAAAGTGAAGACTGTGATGACCAAGTCCATGAGAAAGAACTTGATCAGAAAGAGCAAAAGAAAGGCAAGGAAGGCTCAAGAGATCAAGGCTACTTTTGACTCTAAGCAGAAACAAGTTTTTATTTCTGCAGGGTTTAAAGTGGTAGGGACTGAAGACATCAACCAAAACTTCTGCTAAGAGTTCTGGTTCTTGTTCAACTCATCTCAGCAGCAAGAAGAAGACTGATCTGCTGTGTACCACTGCTGCACAGCCTGGACCATCAAACTCCAAGCACAGTCCTCAGCCCAAGAGGACTGTCTCAGCATCTGCAAAGATGAAGGTGGAGAAGGGAAGTGACTAAAGACAGTCTTACTCTCAAGACAAGGCTCTTGTGAAGAAGAAGATGAATTGTGTATGTGTGACAGCACCACTCACATTGCAAAGGATTGTCCCTTCAATCCTAAAGGTACTATCCATATGGCCAAAACAAAGGCTTCAAAGAGTTCTAAGAAGATTCAAGCTTCGAAGGAAAACCAGTTTCCTTCAGAAGTTCCAAATCTAACAAGAAGGAAAGTG
Organism: Flaveria trinervia; assembly: GCA_025506515.1. Classification (NCBI taxonomy): domain Eukaryota; kingdom Viridiplantae; phylum Streptophyta; class Magnoliopsida; order Asterales; family Asteraceae; genus Flaveria; species Flaveria trinervia. The sequence goes on along the minus strand of CM046452.1, from coordinate 32,555,237 downwards.
GAACTCGGAAGAAAGGAGTTCTTCCGAAGCACTAAAGTCTGCTGCAGTGTTTGCAGAATCTTCCGAAGGTTCAGTCATCAAAACTTCTGAAGCTCCAAAAGCTTCTAAAGTTTTGAAGGTCAAGTCCAAGACTCCAAAGGTGGTGTGGACGTCTAAGAAAGACCAAGTGACTGAGATTTCTCCATCAAAAACAGCTCAAGATCCTCTTAGTACAACCATAGGATCTATTACTGTTAAATTACCTTCTGCAAATGAGCCCAAGACAAGCAAGGCTTGGGTTTCCAGATGTAACTAATCATTCTCTTTTGTGCAGGGATAGCTGAAGACAGACAGAAATGTTTGGATCATAGACAGTGGCTGCTCCAGGCACATGACTGGCAATAGGTCACTACTCCAGAACTTTGAAAGGATTGATGGAGGACCTGTTGCTTTTGGAGGAGATGAAGGTGGTTACATTTCTGGAAGGGGCAAGGTCACAAATGGTAAGCTCAGCATAGAAAAGGTAAACTTTGTAAAGGAGCTTGGATACAATCTTCTGAGTGTATCTCAATTTTGTGATCAGAGTCATAACATGCTCTTTACTGAGCATGAGTGCATTGTTCTTAAGCCTGGTGTGGTCATTCCTCATGAGCATATCCTGCTTAGCCCCCAGGAAAGGAAACATGTACAAGATGGATTTGCAAGAAACCTCTCCCTCTGGAGAAGTTTCATGCTTTCTGTCTAAAGCCAATAGTGATGAGTCTTTCCTATGGCATAAAAGAATGTGCCATGTAAACTTTAAGAACATGAATAAGTTAATTAAGCATGACTTGGTAACTGGAATGCCAAAGAAAGAGTTTACAAGTGATGACCACTGTGTTGCATGCCTGAAAGGGAAGCAACATAAGGTATCTCACAAGCCTAAGGAAAAGAACTCAATCACTACTCCCTACACTTGTTACATATGGATCTTTTTGGCCCCACCAGTGTAATGAGTTTAGGAAGGACCTTATACTGTCTAGTGATCACAGATGACTTTACAAGATTCACTTGGGTTTTTTCCTTAGAACTAAGGATGAGACTCCTGAGATTCTGAAAATTTCATCTTAAAGATTGAGAATCAATCTGATCACAAGGTCAAGATCATAAGATGTGATCAAGGAACCGAATTTAAGAACCATATCCTTGACACATTCTGTGATGAAAAGGGTATTACAAGACAATTTAGTGCTCCCAGGACTCCTCAGCAAAACGGTGTTGCTGAGAGGAGAAACAGGACACTGATTGAAGCTGCAAGAACCATGTTGTCTGACTCTAAATGCCCATCACCTTCTGGGCAGACAGGCAGTCAACACTGCTTATGTGCAGAACAGAGTTTTAGTAGTTAAGACTCATGGCAAAACTCCTTATGAACTTTGGCACAAGAGGAGACCTTTCATTGGTTTTCTCAGGTCATTTGGATGTCCTTGCACCATCTTGAATACCAAAGATCAAATTGCCAAGTTTGCTGAGAAATCAGATGATGGACACTTTATTGGATACTCTTCCCAAGCTAAGGCTTATAGAGTGTACAATCTCAGAACTAGAATTGTTGAGGAGTCAGCCAATGTGACTTTCAATGAACACACACCTTGTGTTACTGGTTCTGGTCTGGATTGGTTGTTTGATCTTGATTTGGTTACCAACTGTTTAACAAATCTTGTGAGAATGTTTCAGGATCTGCAGAAAATTTGAATACAGATGATCCTGATCCAAGATTTGAGCTAGGAAGATCTTCAAGACATATCTTCAGCTCCAGTTGGAACCACTTCTGCAAATGAGGTTTCTATCAGCCCACAATGACAAATTCAGCTGATACATCTGGTATGCCTTCAAATTCCAGCTCAGAGGCTCTACAACCAGATAAGAACACCTCAACTGTGGAAGACAACAATGGTGATGGTGATAGTGACCAAGAATTTCTTGATGCCACTAACCACACCATGGATGAGAACATCAATGATGTCACACACTGCTTGGATCAAGTTTCACTTGAAAAGTGTGCTGATGTGGTAGGAGAAACATCTATGCCAGATCAAAATTTTCAAATTTAGATCTTTCTCAACAACTTGCTGTGATCCCTCAGCTTAGGATCCACAAGTCTCACCCTACCACAAACATCATTGGAGATGTTGTCTCTGGGGTAAAGACAAGAGGACAAACCCATGAAGCAAATGTTTGTCTTCACTCTTGTTTTCTATCCCAGATAGAGCCAAAGAAAGTTGATGAAGCTCTAAAGGATGGAAGTTGGGTTGAAGCTATGCAACAAGAGCTGCTTCAATTCAAAAGGCAAAAGTTTGAACCTTGTCCTCTTCCTTCTGGGAAGACTACCATTGGAACCAAATGGGTGTTTAGGAACAAGAAAGATGATAGAGGCATCATCATCAAGAACAAAGCTAGACTGGTTGTTCAAGGATACACACAAGAAGAAGGGATTGACTACACTGATGTCTTTGCTCCAGTGGCAAGATTAGAAGCTGTTAGGATATTCCTGGCATTTGCTGCATCCAAGAACTTCAAGGTTTTTCAACTTGATGTGAAGTGTGCTTTTTGTATGGAGTGATAGATGAAGAGGTTTATGTCAAACAGCCACCTGGTTTTGTAGATCCTGATCATCCTGATTATGTCTGCAAGCTTGACAAAGCTCTCTATGGGCTGCATCAGGCACCCAGAAAGTGGTATGAGACACTGTCTGAGTATCTCTGTAAACATGGATACAGGAGGGGTACTATAGATGGAACTCTTTCATCAAAGGACAAGGAAAAGACATATTGCTAGTTCAAGTATATGTGGATGACATCATCTTTGTTTCAACTAATCCAAAGCTCTGCAAAGACTTTGAGAAGCTGATGAAAGACAGATTTGAGATGAGTGCCATGGGGGAACTCAATTTCTTTCTGGGAATTCAAATGAAGCAAGTTGAAGATGGCATCTTCATAAGTCAGTCAAAGTATGTTCAGGACATACTCAAGAGGTTTAATATGACTGACTGTAAGATTGCTAAGACACCCATAGCCAGAAACCACTCTCTTGGTCCTGATCTTGAGGGGGAGTGTGTAGATGAGCATTTATACAGGGCTATGATTGGGTCTCTTATGTATCTTACTGCTAGCAGGCCTGATATCATGTTTGCTACATGTATTTGTGCAAGATATCAAGCCAACCCTAAGATGTCTCACCTTATCACTGTCAAGAGGATTCTAAGATACCTCAAGGGTGCATCAACACTTGGCCTATGGTATCCCAAGAATTCTGACTTCAATCTGTATGCCTATACAGATAGTGATTATGGTGGTTGCAACATGACTGCAAAGTCTACATCTGGGGATGTCAATTTCTTGGTGGAAGGGTTGTCTCATGGCAATGCAAGAAACAATCCTGTGTCTCTGCATCAACTGCTGAAGCTGAATACATTGCTGCTGCAAGCTGCTGTGCTCAAGTACTTTGGATTCAAAATCAGATGCTGGACTATGGATTAAACTTCAAGGAGACTCCCATTCACATAGACAACAACAGTGCTATCTCAATCACAGAGAACCCTGTGCAGCACTCAAGGACAAAGCACATCAATATCAGGTATCATTTAATAAGAGATAACTATGAAAAGGGATTAATTAAACTAGTCAAGGTTCACACAGATGAACAATATGCTGATCTGTTTACAAAGGCTTTTGATGAACAGAGATTTAAATATCTTATATCAGCTATTGGGATGATCAACCTTGAGTAGATCTTTCTTAAATCTAATTCTTATTATTTCTTTAAAATATGTGTGTCCTAAGTTGTCTAGTTCATCACTTTCATAAGCTCATGTTTTCTTTGGATAAAAATTTCTTTTTGAAGATTCTTAGATTTTTGAAAATTTCTGATACTTCGGAAGTTATGTTTTTTAACTTCGGAAGTAAATCATGCCTTCAAATAAATAACTGTCTAAGAAGTTTACCTTCGGAAGAGTTTCAAATTTATCTTCCGAAGCTTAAATATTTGTCTCAGACACTTACTCATTTTAAGGACCATTTACTTCCGAAGCAAAATTAACTCTCGGAAGCTTTTTAGTTTAACACAAAGCACTCAAGCTTTAATTTTTCTTCCGAAGCAAAATTTTCAAATCTCTCAGGAAATTCTTCCGAAGTCATTTTAGCTTCGGAAGCTTTTTAATTAAAACTTCCGAAGATAATTAACCTTCGGAAGCTTTTTGACTTCCAAGAAAACTACTTTTTGAGCAAAAAGTAAACTACTTTTTCAGAGGTGGGACCGACATCCGGATTTCAAAGTTTATCCTCTTTCATTAAACTTTTCTGAAATCCTTCTCACATATAAACCCAACGGTTTCCCCCCTTTCTATCATCTGTTCTTCCTCCAAACCTAAAAACCCAAATTTCTCTCTGAAATTTCTTTCTTTCTTCTTCCTTCGTCCTTAAGCTAAAAATGGCCAACCTTGCTCACAGAAATGATCCTAACTTTACCATGAAGCTACACAGACAACACAATCAAGTTGCTCTGTTATGCTCTGAGAAAGATCCTCATTTCTCAGAGGTTTGTCGTTTCTTGTCTCTGTCAAACTACTTCACCTCCCTCACCATTGATCCTCCACTCTATGAGGATCAGTTGCTTGAATTCTGGAAGACCTGCCAAGAGGTCATTATGGATGGGGAGAAGGCACTGTCTGCCACAGTGCAGGGGAGAACAATCTTCATCACTCCGGCCATCATCAACCGACATCTTCAGCTGGATGATGAAGAAGGTGAGGTGTTCTTCCCAAAGGAAGCTGTTAATCATTCCTTTGAGCAGATGGGGTATGAGGGAGATTTCTCTGTAAAGACCTTCAGGAAAGGGAAGGTCTCATCCCAATGGAGATTCCTGCTCCATGTGGTCATCCACAGCTTATCAAACAAGCATGGTGGATGGGACCAGATTCCTGAAGATCTCTCCTTCATAGTCCATGGAATGGTTCAAGGGGTCAAATTCAGGTACTCTCAGTTTGTTATACAAATTTGCTTGCTAATTTAGACTCCTTAGAATATTACATGTTTCCTAGATATGTCCAGTACATTCTTAACTGTGAACTGGGCTCACAGTTAAGGGAACAGGTAACATTCTTAAATTGGGACAGATGAAGCCCGGCATCTTTAAAATATTGAGAAAGTCCACTGTTGGATTCTCTGGGGTAGAAACAGCCCTAGTCCCAAAAATGTTAGAGCTCATTGCTCAAGGTGACAACCTAGCAGCACAAGCTAGTGTTGAACCCACACCTGCTACTTCCCAACCACCCACACAGCCTCAATCTCCATCACCTACCAAAGAAAATACAAACGAACCCCTGCTCAGACTATTCAGTCTGTGGAGGTCCCCATATACTCACCCATACAAGAAGAAGTGGACACTGGAGCTCCCATTTCTCCTGAGGAGCAGACCCTCCCATCTCTTCAAGAATCAGTGCTGAGGTTCCTCATGCTCAGCCGATGAGCTCATTAGCCCTACTGCCTTAAGCCATCACTCTGAGTCTCAACACTCAAGTGATCAACCTTCAGGGGACAGTTACCATCCCCAGCCTATAGATCTCAACAACCCATTCCCAACCTTGACTTCTATACTGATGAAGATATAGGTTTCAGTGAGTATAATGAATCTCTCTTCTTTCCTCTACTCAAAGAGAGATGAGTACTACTGAGTCTCCTACATCTATCCCACATCAGTCACCTACAACTGAGGTGGACACTACTGAACCTGTTCAGGATGTCCATATGGAAGAGGCTCTCACTTCTGAAAGTGATTACATCATTAAGACCTCAACCATGGCAACTCAGCCCACTGACATCTCAACTGAGACTGCCAGTGAGCAGAGGAAATCCAGTAGCCAAGAACTTAGAACTGGTCATGAGAGAAAGGACTCTGGTCCAATCTTCTCCCCCCCAGTGATTCTTCTGATGAAGATGAGGGGGATCTGAGACTAAAAGTGCAAAAACTGTCTAAAACATGCACTTACCTAGTCTCAAAGGTCAGTCACCTTGAATCTCAGGTGATTACCTTACACAACAGGATCAATGATCAGCAACTTGAGATTTCATATCTTAAGGAAAACTAGCTGGGAGACCCTTAAGGAGAGCTCAACCAGGAACACAAGAACCTGTGGATGTGATTGACCTATCCTCCAGCTCACCTATGCAAGTGGGTGATGCTACCAAAAAGGGAGAGAAAGTCATTTAGCCACAGAACCTGGGAGTTCTCTGAGAGAATGGACATTGAGGACTCACCATCCTCACTTGCAACTGTGCATTCTCAGCAACCTCCTCTAGTTCACATTGATGTGGACTACACAGACTCCTTCATACAGAGTCTGTTTGAGGATGGGATACCAAGGGCTATGTCACCTTCATCATCCTTCAATCACATTATTGGTGGAGGTATGACAACAACAGGAAGGCCCTCATCATCATAAGAGTTCAAGGACAGCAAGAAGTCTTCAATTTTCAGAACTTGGACTACTATGAGGTTTGGATCTAGTCAACATGCCACTTGTCAACCCAAGCCAATCAAGACAAGCTGACAGACTGGCTAAAAGAATCCAAGACAGGATCATTGCAGAGTTCAGCCTAAGGAGACTACGGCAATCAGGCAATGTCATCGATCAACACTGGATGTTGAGGCAGACCCTAAGATTAGCTTCATAGGGGAAACCTTGACTGAAGGCCCAGTGACAGAACCTGAGAGCCCTGTCTCATCATCTCCAACTACTGCAGAGATCCATACTCCTTCTGAGACACCTGCTGGTGAAGGTGCTTCTCAACCTCTCTCTAACCTGAGCTCAGATGCTGCAACAAGCAATGATGGCCAAAGCTCTCTCCACCCTGAGTCACAAAGGTCTGAGAGTGACAAAGGGAAAAGAAAGATGACATCTGAGGAGATTGAGGAGGAGGAGAGAGAGAGGAAAAGGAGGCTAAGGGGAGAAAGTTCCTCTACTGAGTCTCCAAGACTCATGGAGTCTGCAATCAGGGCTGCCCCAGACCAGATACTCAGAATGATGAGTTAAGGGCAGTCAGGATCACTATCTGCAGACTAGGAACTATGACATAGATAATGTCATTTCTCTCCCCTTGGATGAATTGATGAGCTTGTTGATCTGGAAAGGTCAAGAGAGAAGAAGGAGCAGAAGATGCAGAACTCCTAGTACAAGTCAAGAAGAGAGAAGAAGAAAAAGACTGTACAAAGGTATGCCTACCCTCTCCCAGTTCAAGAAAGTCCTGAACAAGAGGATGTGGTTCAACAAGAACCTCAGGTAGATAAGGAAGAAGACAGAATCAAGATGATTAACTACCTGAGTGCCACAGGCCTTTATCAGGCAGATGCACTCCTTCCCTTACTTATGACTATATTGAGTTTGAGTATTAAAACAACTTGAGCTTGAGTTAGTCAAGGAAGAAAGAAAGAAACAAAGAAGAAGCTGAGGGAAGAAGCTGCAAAGTCAAGAGCCATCATCCAAAAGAGCATGAAGAAGTCTGTGATAGGCAGAGGATGATGAGCTTCTTGAAGCTGTATGGATTCTCGGAAGGAGACTTGGACCCATGTCTCTATCCACTATGGATGAGCATATCAGGGTAATCAAGCAAAAGATTAAGAGGAGAGCTCACTGACTTACACTCCACTCCAAGTCAGGCCCCACCTGAAGTGGAGGTTAAGGTTGAACAAACAGACACAACCAAACCGGACCTCCTGCTAATGCTCAGCAAGCTTCATCTTCTGATCCACAATAGGGTCAACCTCCCTCTCCATCTGAACCTGAGAGAGAGGAAGTCCCAACTGAGAAAGACAGTGAAGATCAATCTGGTGCTGTAGGCCAGTCTTCTCGGTTAAAATTTGGAAAGAGAAGGAAAAGGATGGCTTCTAAACCAAAGTCTAAGAAGAAGAAGAAGCCTACATCCCCTTCTGAACCTCAGGGATCAGAACAGCCTGAGGATGTGCAGCCAGAGGAAGCTCAATCAACTCCAACTTCAGTAGCTCATCTCAAATCCAGAAAGGTGGCATGTTATTAGAGATCAAGGCATTGAAGACATCTATACATGGCAAGATATGTTTCAGTTGCCTCGGCATGACCTCTTTGACATGAGAAGACACTTTGACAGCCTGAAGGATCCTGATCATCTTATGAAGAAGGAATGGTGATCATCCTAATGAGGACTGTTAATATCTGAAGTTTTCTAAATGTTTTGGTAGCATCAGCCTAGGGGGAGTTTGTAGAGATTAATGAAGAGCTGATGCAACCTAAACATCTTTAGTATTTCCTGCATGCTGCACAAGTGCATTAAAGTGGAATGCTTCAAAAGTTTCACATGTGCAATAGAAATACTCTAAGTGTGAATCTTCCGAAGCCAAGACCAACATCTCTCCGAAGCAAAGATGAAGTCTTCCGAAGCCTCAGAGACAAAGTCTTCCGAAGCTTCAAGTTCATGAAGACAGATTCTTCCGAAGACTTTTAGTAACATGCTTTATCTGATGTACTGTTCCATAAAGCTGGACACCTTTCCGCTACAACTCTGCAAGTCACCAACTAACATGGTTTGGTGAAAAGGTCCATGCTTTTGGTAACTGTACATTTAGGTCTTGTGTCTGTAACTTTCTACTTTATGTACTTTATCCTTTTTGTAATAGATAAGGATGTGAGCTATGGCATGTCATAGTCACTATTCAAAAGGCAATCTGCCTTTTGACTCTACAATTGATTTTGTGTGTGTCTAGTCAATTGTATCCAGCTGGCTTTCAAAGTATAGCCGGCTGTAGGATGTTGTATAAGTATCTCATGTTCTTGTATCTTTCCATTATGCTTTGTAACACTTGTAATAGAATATAGAGAAAGCAATATACTGCATTCTTGAAAACCAAACACTTGTGTTCTTTGTGTTCTGTCTCATATATTACTTGTGTTCTTAGTATCACCACTTGGTTAATCCAGTTTATTGTTTGATCTAAGTTTAGTTTATCTCATCTTTGTGTTGTTGTGTTGTAACTCTACACCCTTCAACGATCCTGCAACAGCAGATCTCTCAACAGGCATAACAAATTGAAGAGCAGGCCTAGCAAATGGTGCTCAGAGTAAAGAGATTCCCAACTCAAAGAGCAAAACGTGTTATCTACTAAGAAGATTGAGGAGTGGTAGATGCTAAGAGGACGATCCTGCTCAAACTAAGGGCCCAAGGATGAGCCTCTGAAGATCAGAGAGGAGACGGTGATGATAGTGATGATGATGAGAGTGATGATGGTGATGATGAAATGATGATGAAGGTGATGATGGATGGAGGAGACATTGAAGGAGGAGGAGATCCATCTGCTTCGGGTGCACAGGAAGCTAGTGAGAGGCGGACCAAAAAGACTCAAGATCCAGGTGCCCGACATTAGCCTCGATAGCAAGAACACAGGATCCAAGACAAGAGTAATATTTAGATGTTTATTGTTATTTAAACTCATTTGTATTGGATCATGTATAAAAATTATGTAATGATGAGTATATGCAATGTAAGTGGTTATGTTTTTATTATTAATTATTTATTGTTGTGTTGAATGTTTAAATCAAGCAGATCCAGATTTTCAACGAGATGAATATGACATTGCTCCACTCCAACAGATCAAGACTCAACCGACGTTAATACTGATCTGCAAGGTATTGTAAGGAGATTTGTGATGTATACTCCTAAAGAAGGAGAAATCATTCACAATCTCACTGATGAGGAACTAGCCAAGATGTTCAAGCTAAATGCTGAAGAGATTGTGAAAGATGCCCCTACTGTGAATATAGAGAGTGACAATGACCTTCAGGATGTCGATGAGATTGAGATAGAAGATGTCACTGCTCAACACTATCCCTAGTACACTAACAAGGAAGGAACTACCATTCCCAATCTGGGAGACACTCTTGTCAGTGACACTTTTGAGACTCTGGACAGGATGGAACAAGAGTCCGGAAAGATAAAGATAAGGCCCAAGCCACAGATGCTGAAGTGAACATCAAAAAAGCAGAATGGGCATCATGTTTTGAGGAGATAAGAGCCCAACGTAGCGCTTTAACGTCAACTGTCTACACCAAATTGTATAAGGTCAAGAAACATCAAAAGGTGGCAGGCAGGATCATAGCATGAGCACATTTTGAAGACCTCAACGTTTACGTTGTTAAAGTGAGAAGGGATTGAGTATTTCAGGTTTCCACATGACCTGAAGACTCTTTCAGGTTTGAGCTTAACCAGTTAGCAAAGTTAAAAATGCTATATGCTGACCCTCGTAAGATGTCAGGCTGGTTTGAAGCAGCTCTAAAGAGGGAGTACCACACCTGATGGGTCAACTTCAAACCTCAACAACCAACGAGGTACATCAGAAGATCTGAGGTTGACGCCATAACTGGCAAACCAAAAGTCGTGTTAAAGTGGAGTCCACCAATACAATGTCAAGATCCCACTACGTGAGATGCCTCAGGACTTCACTCCATATTTCAAATGGTGGTACTACGATTGGAGAACGAGAGAGGCCGTGATAGTCTTGAACAGAAATGGTAAAATGGAACCATAAGGGTATTTGACCCAATGTGGCTTACAAACTTGTCAGCTAATGATGTTTATACATTATACAAGTGGTCACTGTTCTATGACTCATGAGATATAGTACAAGCTTTACAATTTCAGAATGTAATACGACTTTGTTTTGCTTTCGAGATAAATGCAGGAGTCACTAAAGAAGCTAAGTACAAGAAATTTGAGGAAATTATGAAAGATGTAAGACAATAGATAGATCTAGGTCCAAAGGGGAGTTTGTTGATACACTTATGTACCTAGATCCTGATCTCAATGTAATATATCTTGAATGTCTTGCACTTATGTAATATTGGGTACTTAATGAAATGATAATGTTTTGTTGCGATTCTAATGTTTAATATTTCATTAATGAGTTGGATAACACTTATGACTAAATTATATAGGTTTGTGATTGTTTGAATGATATACATAATGTTATAATAAGAATACATTCAAACTTTGGTTAAGTAAAGTTCACATGCGTCCGACTAGACCATGCGCCAAACAGTGGTCATGCGTCCGAATGGCCATGCGACTGATGTCCATGCGCCTAAATAGTCCATACGCCTGAACAGCTTCAATGCGTCTGACTCAGTTGCACGACTGAACATTCAGTCATACGATGGATCAACCGCATGGCTCAATCGCACGAATGAACCAAGCTCATGGTCAGTCGCCCGAATGAGCAACCCTAACCTATAAATACCACTTAATTCGTGGAAAATAAAACAATCAAGAAGCATTCAACCACTTCGACTCCAGACGTACCCTAGCCGTCCAGAAGCCTCTAAGTTCGTACTCCAAGTTCATAGAACGCTGTAGACGATTCCTAATTGATTCTTGACGTTAGATTCAATTCATTATTGTGTCTACATGCGTTCTCACTGATTGGATCGCCAATCAAATAGATTCCGCACTATTTGGTTTGGTTTAACACGTTAATCAGTTGGTGTTTCGTTCAAATACTAGATCCTAACACATTGTGCTTAATGGAGTTGTACCCAACCTTGTCTCTTTTTTTTCTTTTCTTATTTTAATCTTTAATCTTTTTATTTTAACAAATATTTTTACATATTTTACAATTTATTCCTAACATTTTTTTACTTTCGAACTTTTGTCTCTTATACTTTTTATATTTTTACAAATTTTCCCTTTTATGTTTCGGTATAAATCTTGCGAGTTAACACATTATAGTATGTGTGTGTGTGTGTGATTCAACGTTCTCAAGCTCATATTTACCCGTTTAATGACTCTGTCACAATGCGCTGGTTCTAGATTGATCTACTTATAGTTTTGTATGGTTTTACACCCTCGTTGCAACGCATGGGCTTAAGACTAGTTAGTACTAAAAACATACCGGTTCTTGCAGATTATAAAGTTCATGCAGATTATAAAATTCCTGCATGTTGGAAAGTTCTCACTTTAGGCTAGGTATGAGATCGATATCATACCGATACCAAAAATAGGTAAAGTGTGAACCGAACACCACCGATTTTGTTGGTTTGATACCGATCGGTACATGTACCATTGAAAATACCGAAGATACCAAACTAAAGGTACCGAATGTCGAAAATCTGAAAAGATGAATACCGGTACCGACCCTATTATGTTCGTTTGGTAGTGGTTTGGTATGATATGGTACGGCATCGGTATTCGGTAAATTTTGCCCATCCCTACTTCAGGCGCACATTAACATTCAAATTTTCGCATATCAACATCAATCTTCAAAGTTCTCACCAAATACACATTAACCCAAAAGTTCTCCCAAACTTATGAAATTTTTGCATCAACATAAGTTGTCGCAAAATATAACTTTTTGATTTCCGAGCATTTAAAGGGATAATGGAGAAAAATATAATATTTTTATCTAATTAACTTTTTGAGATAAAAGATTGATAAAATTTTTATAAAGTAGAGTGAGATGAATGTCTAAAGTATGAGAGACGAAAAACACATAAAAATACACTCTGAAAAGTTGATGTTACCACATAATGACGTCGCCAATGATTCCTAGATTAACTGGTTTAGGAGGAGACACTCTATGACTTTTCAAAGTGAAAGTCATGGATTGAAGTCTCACTAGGTGCAATATGTTCCAAGTGGGTCAAGAGTTTTACCACAGTGAGTTTTTGGGTGATGGGTTTCCCTTGGAATGGTAGGTGAGCCGGGTCACCAGCGTTGTCTGTGTTCGCCGGTGTAAGTAACCTTTCGCCAATAGATTTACCCGGGTGACCGGGCTTAAAATTATTTATTGGTCGTTTTGAAAAAATTATGATTGACCATCATTAATGAGGGGTAATGGAAAAAAAGACGAACACTCTTCCTGGTAGCAATAATACATGGATACATCATGGCTTATCACTTATTAAAATAGGTTAATAAGTTCTTACACCTACAACTACATAATAGTAAATTGAATTCTAAAACCTAAAACTACGTAATAGCAAATTTTTGCCAAGATTAAGAACTTGAAAGTTCACAAATGACACCACTCTGCTAGGTTTTTCCTTTCAACATGGTTTTTACTTGAAACAAAAAATCTTAGGGGCATTTGATTGAAAGAAATGAAATGCAATAGAATTGAGAAACTAGTATAATTTTCAAATAAAATTATGTTTGAGTGAGTAATAAAATGTAAAACCTAAGGAATGTTTCACTTCAAATTTCTTTACTTATAGGATTTCAAATTTTCTCTAGGTGGAAGGATTTTGAAATCATACAACAAAGAAATTTGAGGTGAAATATTCTCTTAGGTTTTATATTTCATTACCCACTAAAATATAATTTTACTTGAAAATTATACTAGTTTTTCAATTTCATTCCATTTCTTCCAACAAAACACCCCCTTAAAGTTTTTTTTTGATTCAACACCTAATATGATATCAAACCTCCATGCTTATACCCACATTTACACCATCACACCTCCACTGATCATCTATCACACCATCACACCTCCACTGATCATCTATCACACCATCACACCATCACACCTCCATGATCATCTATCACACCATCACACCTCCATTGCTGTCAACTTGTTCTGTGAACCCCTAATCAAAGCCATCAGTTTGTTTATTTGGACATCCCGAACCGCTGCCTCCAATTTATTTTGTGATAAATCAAGAGCAGAGAGAAAAATCAAGATAGCAACCATGTAACTTGGTTCGACAGATTTAGAAGGCTTGATTTGACATATTGGTGGAGGTGTGGGACCTTAGGCGAGTGAACAAGTAGAAAAAAAGTGTAAAAGAAACAGATTTGATGTGTTGAGGTGTTATTGCTTGTCCGTCTACTAAAAGGCAATTCATGGCAAACATTACACACAGAATCATTCATGAAACTAATGAAAATTAAAAATAAAACATGTAATTCTTTTAGAAATTGTAACTGTAATGATATTGTGTGTGTTTAGGTAAAACATTTTGTAGGTATTTCCTAAAGCCCCCAAGTGTGGCCATTGGCATACACACTATTTCTATTAATCAACCACAATATATACTAGCATGATATTCAGCACAAATTTCTATTTATAAACCACAACATACCTACAATCATTGTCAAAGTTTTATACTTTTTCTCTAGCCATTTCAACTATTACATTCGACTGATGGTGTCACCATTCTCAAAATAACCCATGATACGATTTCCATAGTCTGAATGAAAACGGGTAAACCGTTAACGCCCTTTTATAAAAACTTTCCAAAACAGACCTGAAGCCTGCCACACTTTTTAACAAACCAGCTGCCTCAATCCATTCAGACTCAGGTGCAACTGGGACTGCCTGAAAAAGAGAGTTGATCAGCTGCATGCTCACCCAGAAAGATATGCTTGCATTTACATCAAATTGATTCGTGCACATACAAAGTGCTAATCGGTAATTCGCGGGCCTCATTTCCATTACAGCTTCAGCAAGATCAATAACATCTGTTGGTCTTTCAGAAGCTTGAAATGGTAAGAGAGATGGGCCGAAGCATGATTCAAGAACTAGATTCAACAATGATGAATCAGAGAAATGGGACACAATAGATTGTTAACGAACTTTTGAATTTTTGGTTTTCCAATCCTTTTGATAAAGCTCCTAGAAAGTGGTTCAGGAGATGGTAAAGCACGTGAATCCATTAGGTAACGGTTCATCATGTTCAAGAAACTGTGTAAACAGGCCTTACTGTAGCCAAAATCCTTTTTGAGAAAAATACTTGCATGCTCTTTCACACAATGATTGTAATCATCAGAAGAAGCAACTTCGAGGGCCTGCTCGAGGGCAATACGGGCTTTTGTATGATTATTTTGCAACTGCTTATGTAGTGAGAAATTAAGCAAACCGAATGTAATATCAGTCTCGGTCAAACTAGACATCCATGCGCTCGAATTTATGATTTCAGTTTTCTGATCATGAATTTCAGAACTAGAGTGAAACCATCGCTCCATAATCTCTTTTGCATAATCGACTTTTCCACTCTCAAGGGCATACTCGGCATATTGGTTCCAAATACATTGTATACCATGTTCTCCGACCCAGTTACTTAGAGCTTCTTCAAATGCTGCAAAGTTGACTCAGTCGAGTCAACCCCACTGACCCGAATTGATAAAAGAACAAGTTCCAGCTAAATGGATATAACTGTATGTATTTTTGCAACAGGTTCTTCAAGAAATAAAACCTTCAAGGACAGCTGCACATCTGATGTGATTAAGAGCAAACCGCTGTGTTGATATAGCTATCCGTTTGCTCTGATATGATTTGGTATCAATATACTCAGTGGCAAGTTCTATCAGGGTTACCACTTGCTGTTTTTCATCATCTGTTAAATGAACAGCATGCCATTCTATCAAGCATAATTCTTTTTGACATTCGAATTGTTGGATGACGGTATCAGGTAATTTTTTATACATTAGCAAGTATATAGAGCAAATCCACAAGATGCATCTGTCGGGAATTGTTAAGAATTTGGATATCAGGAAGAGAGTGTGCGTGGAGATCAGTGGACCTGTTTGTAGAGGATAACAACCAGTATACCTTCTGGATAGCATTGTTGACTTCACCAGAAGAGCATAAACAATTTATCATTTGTAGAAAGAGATCTAAGATGCAGTCACTATCAACTCCGCATCCCGGTTAAGTGGATGCATGACGACATAGTGCAGAGATCGCGGATTATACCCAAGCAATCGATCATCAAGTTTTCCCGACTATTGATGAACATCAGCCAAAGCTCATACGATGACTCATTGTGTTCAATCTGGATACAAAAACAGATGTTCACAAGGAAAAAGCAATTTAGATGAAGAAAATTATACCACAAATATGGAGAACACCCTGACAAAAAGACTGTCATTGAAAAGTTTATTGACAAAGAGCTAAAATGGGTTCAGGTCAAAATAGATAACTCTTAAGGACCAGTCAGTTTGACCTGCAACACTTTTTGATACATATATATTCAAGTCTATAAATAATTAATGTAATTTAAGCAGTCAAAAACATTCTATATAAAAAATAGCCTGCTTTCTTATAATACGCCGTTACAAAGGTAAGAGAAAACAAAGAACATACCGCATAACGAAACAGGTCATCTTTTCCGATTGACTTCTGACTGCTATAGTAAATGTGCAAATAAACAATCCAGAGAAGTACAGATGTGGGATGTTCCTCAAGGGCTCGGGCTAGGACAAAAGAGACTGCATAATTTTTATTGATCAAACAATAAAACATATAACATCTAGAACAGTAGAACATAACAAAAACACATGAAAGAGGTAGAAACACAATTACCTCGGTGTGTCCCTTCTGCTTACTGAGTGTAAGAAAGGCCATTTCAAGGCATTGATAAATATCATCCATATGTTCATCAGGCACACCCTATATAAACATAACTATATATAAATGCTAGAAAACAAAGGAAACATCATTTCAAAGGTTAATTGACTAAACTGTTGATTAAAGCTAACTGTTTTTTCACTTTTTTTCAGTTACCTTCTTAAACCAAAAATAATTATAATAATTAATCACATGCCTACATTTACATTTGAATATCAATATCACTTTTAACAGATTTAAGTCAAATCTCTACCTACATCATTGATAGCAAGGTATAATTAGCTTCAAAGAGGTTTCCTATAAATAATGCAAAAAAGAATGCACCAATAAAACCAAAATATATAAAATGAGCATGTGGACTGACCTCTTTGACACTTTGACCATGAAAATATGATGATTGTCTATTCCAAACCCCATGGACCTCGATGCGTGTTTCTGGGCCATGTAGACACAGTTCGTCGAGTCAAGTCGCAAGTAATGAACTTGAAACAACCAAGGAAGCACTAAAATACTTTTGCCAACGTTGTTCAATGGTTTGAGCTACAAGATATTTGTACGGATGAGAATCAACTTCCAAACTGTCTACTCACACGAAATAAGTAGGCGGAGCCAAACAAAGGGACCCACAATCTGCATAGATAGTGCAATAATATATCAAAGCAAAGAAAACATAGTTTAAAAAAGAAAGGCATGGAATTTATAGTTTCATACCATTGCTGTTGGAATTAATGTTTTTGGATGAATAATCTCTCGCATGTTGCCAAGGACACTCGTCATCGTTGCACTTCCCTCGTAATTCAAACATGCAAAGAGGCCAAAAGGGGTTGATTGGTAAGTTGTTGGAAAACGAACCAACCCCACTGACATAAAGTTCCAATAAAGAATTGGAAACTGAATCAATAGGTCGGGCCCCACAAACATCATTAACAACTTTCTGCCCACCAACAACATCATTGGTGTGGATCTGTGTGTTTTCAGCGTGCGACTGCATAGAACTAACCATAACTGTTAACTTTACATGGCCAAAAGCACCTCTTCAGAGGGTTCAGCCAAAAAGATCCATAAGCGACAGGATACGTCTCAACATCACACTGGTCTTCGATACTCGCAGGTTGCTCAAATATACTTTTCTCTGACATCACAATATCTTTTTATTGCAATATATATATATAAAATAAAAATAATTAAAATAATAATATAAAAATAAAAATAAATAATAATATAATAATAATAATAATAATAATAATAATAATCATAAACAATGAATGAACAGAAATGCCTGAGTACTAGAAAATACAGATAATATGTACCTCCAAAATCATTAATTGGTCCTTCTCTATCTCCGAAGATGGCAAGTTCCAAAATCTTCCATAATTTCCCCATCCTCTCTTTCTACCGTAGCAGTCTCCATGCTCTGACCTGATTCGTTCTTCTTATAAGTTCTATTTCCTAACCTTGCAAACAGTTGAGACCTCAATGTTGCTTCTAGAAGCAATGAGTCCTCAGTGGTGTCGATGGTAACAGAATTATTATTTATATCCGTATTCCTTTCATTATATATCCTTCTCCATGACTATCTAAACTTGAATAACCAGTTTTATGCCCAAAAGCAGATGTCTGCTCCTCCTCAATTAAATATTATTACTACTATTCTCATGAAGTGAAGAGCCTACATCATTTGGTTTTTCTTCCTCCTGAGGTTCTGATCCACTAGTATTAGCCTCACCACTCTCATTCTGCACTTGACGGTGTGGCATATCATTTTCTGACATGTTAGTTATAGAGTTCACATTAACTTCAGTATGCTGTTGTGGCATATTTGACCAGAACATATTCGAATCCTCCATCACATGAGGCCGAATGTTAGCTGAAAACAATTTCTTTTATGATAAAGATAGGAACATCTAGTATTAGCTTCAGCTAATGCCCTCTGAGCCTTGCGGTAAGCTTTTAAAGCATTTCTTTCCTCGATTTCACATTTGCGCCTGTGCTCCTGTGCTTCATCCAGCTCCTGATCTTGCAATTCCTCAATTTCCAACAGTGATTTGAAATCCATCTCACCAGTTGTGGCACCAAAATGATTCCAAAAGCTTGAATTCATCAAAGCACCCTTCAATTGGATTACAACAAGGTAGTTGCTCATAGTCAGGTCAACACATTGGTGCATAAGTGCTAAGGTTTACTTTTCATGTAGCTAAGTGAGTTGTTAGAGTAACATACAGTACATAGTTATTATTTGAAATAGCAAAGTTATGTTAACAAGAACAATTAGTCTAAAAAATGAAGCGGCAAGAACTAGAATAGCATGGCTTACACACAAACATGATGCATTGCTAACTTAAAATTCAACATAATTTAAATCTCACATGTTACTTTGAGGTATGTTGCTCCAGTAACCTTAATTTGATATAGAGAAATGAAGAAAAATACTGTTTGATAACAATAGAGGTAAGAGCTGAGAGGTGAGATGAAGAATTCTTCAGATTGGGAGCTTAAAGAAGAGAAATAAAAATGAATATTATTAATTTAATGAAGTTAACACCATTATCAATTGTGCTTCGTCATATTTGAAACCAAGTGTTGGGTTTGTGAAGGCTTTGGGCTTGGGCCCATATTTAGTTTTTTTTTGTTAATTAAGTTGTTAACCCTAATTAGTCTCTATATATACCCTGTTATTTATTTGTAATCTTTGTACTGAGCAAATAAAGAAAACCCTAGTTGCAGCCCTTGGACGTAGGTTACATCGACCGAACAACGTTAAATCTTTGTGTTGTTTATTGTTCTATTTTCGCTTGAATAATCGTTTGTGCATGTTCGTGTGTTGGTTCCGCTGCACCGCTTGAGTCCTAACAAGTGGTATCAGAGCTCTGGCTCGTTGAACATATGGTTGCACGGAAAACGATTTCATAGAAGTTTTTTTCTTTTTCTCTCCGAAGATTTTCGTTGCCATTTTCGGTGCTCGTGTGGGATTGTGATCAAGCAATAAAAGAGATCAGTTTCATTGAAATTTGTCTTAAAAAGGGTTTTTTTTTGGTGTTGTTTGTACGCACTCAAAACAAATAATATAATAGTATTATTGTTGACTTTTTTGATTTGGGGTTCTACGCAAGAAGAAAGGAAAAACATTTGTTTTTTTTCTCTGGGATTTTCAACAACCAGAAAAAAGGCAGATTGTGATCTTTTCTTTTTTTGGTGAAGGAGTTTTGATTGAGATCGAGTACGAGGTTGAAACCCTTTGAGCCGATTAGGGTTTGGTTAATAACTCTTGGATGGTCGGGTAAGGTTAGGGTTTTGTGTTTTCAAGTTTCTATTTATTGACGAATTATTATCACTGTTTGGGGACCGTGTTTTGTGAAAGAAACATATTTTCGGATTTAGATTGTTTGCAAAGGTTATTTTGTAGGAGCAAATCGGTCAATTGACAGTGTTCAGTAGAACAGTCGTCAAGTTCAGGCCCGTGCCATTGCTGTGTCTGTTCACTGTCTTCGATTTGCTTCTTGTTTGCTATTTGAGATAGCTGAAGACAGGAAGGTTGTGATCGAAAAATTTAACGGCTTTGATTTTAGTTGGTGGAAAATGCAAATAGAAGCATTGTTATGTCAAAAGGACTTGGATATGGTACCGGAAGAAAAACCTGCAAAAATAGAACAAGCTGATTAGGAATCAAAGGACAAAAAGTCTCGTGCGGTTATTACATTGGCTTGACGAAAAATGTTGCTTTTAATGTCTTAAGGAAACCACGGCTCGTGGTATGATGACTGCTTTGTCAAATATGTATGAGAAACCGTCTGCGGCGAAAAAGGTGTTCTTGATTCGGGAGCTGGTGACACAAGGATGAAAGAAGGAAGCTCAGTGACTGCTCACATTAACAATCTTAATTCAATTTTAACAAGACTTGTATCTGTTGGAATTAGTTTGATGATAAAGTTCAGGCTCTACTGCTGTTGTCATCTCTACCCTGATAGTTGGTCTAGAACTGTGACTGCAATTTTAAGTTCTATGGGGACTAAGGGTTTCACTCTTAATGGTATTCGAGATCTATTTATGGGTGAAGAAGTTAGAAGAAGGAACTCGGGTGAATCATCTAATAGTGAACTACTAAATGTTGGCAGGGGTCGGGGTAATAACAAGAACAGTGGGAGTCGAGGAAGGAGTTCATCTAACCTAGGAAGAATGTAAAGTGTTGGAGCTGCAATGAGGCAGGGCATGTTAAGAGTCAATGTCCGAATAAGAAAGAACTGAACACTGCTGCCGGGGATGTTTCTAATGATGATGCATTGATACTTAGTGTGGAAAACAATGTGGACTCTTGGGTCATGGATTCAGGGGCTTCGTTTCACGCCATGGACAACGGGGAAACGATGGTGAATCTGAAACATGGTAATTTTGGAAAGGTACGATTAGCCAATGATGAGATACTTGAGGTAACGGGCATGGGCGATATTGATCTGGTTACTTCATTGGGTACTACATGGAATCTAAAAAATGTCAGGGTGATTCCGAGGCTGAAGAAGAAACTGATTCAAGTTGGTCAGCTGGATGAACAAAGACTTGAAATGAGGTTTGGTAGTGGTAAATGGAGGGTGATCAATGGTAATCTGGTTATTGCTCGTGGTATGAAGCGTGGGTCATTGTATAGGTTGAGGTACCTGGCGAGGGATGTATGACCGTCCCGGTTAAGCACAACAAAATCCAGTTCACTAAATCTGGTGCTAAGAGAATTCCTTTTGCAAACGTGAAGTCTAGAGCAAGGATGTTAGGTGAACGAGTTCGAAAGTCTAAACCATTCAGGGGATTCGGTGACAATGGGAGCATGAGACGTGTTTCGGGAATAGTTACAAGAACCGTTGGGTTTTAAAGACTACGAATGAAATTTTCTCTCTTTGTGATTG
This sequence comes from Flaveria trinervia, assembly GCA_025506515.1. Classification (NCBI taxonomy): domain Eukaryota; kingdom Viridiplantae; phylum Streptophyta; class Magnoliopsida; order Asterales; family Asteraceae; genus Flaveria; species Flaveria trinervia. The sequence goes on along the minus strand of CM046452.1, from coordinate 32,533,962 downwards.
TTTGCTAAATTTGGAGAGTGATAGTGATCCTCTGTGTATCTTTGAATCTGGTGGAATGTCCAAACCGGTTAAGATGGAGGATGAGTCGTTGGCGGGACTAGCCACGACTGAGTTAGAGCTCGGGGGAGCTTCAACTTGATGAGGGGTCGCTGCAACTAGAGATATGATGGAGTCTAAAGTCTTAGCTTGTTCTTTGGGAACTGGAGGCTTGGAAGACTTGTTTAAAGATTACCGAAGCTACTAGACGACTAGGTTGCTTGTACTTGAATGGCGTGCTAGAATTTATCGCAAAGCCTTCAAGTGGGAGATTGTTGGGTTTGTGAAGGCTTTGGGCTTGGGCCCATATTTAGTTTTTTTGTTATTAAGTTGTTAACCCTAATTAGTCTTTATATATACCTGTTATGTGTTTGTAATCTTTGTACTGAGCAATAAAGAAGACCCTAGTTGCAGCCCGTGGACGTAGGTCACACCAACCGAACCACGTTAAATCTTTGTGTTGTTTATTGTTCTATTTTCGCATGATAATCATTTGTGCGTGTTCGTGTGTTGGTTCCGCTGCACCGCTTAAGTCCTAACACCAAGTGGTTTGAAAAAAGAATTAACAGATCTTGAAACAAATAAGAAAACCCATGCATATAAAAGATGTCGAAACTGTATTATATGTGTCAGATCAGATATGACCTGGAATTTAGTATATTTAAAATCCTACATGGATTCAACAAATTCCGAGAAAAAACCAAAAAAAAAAAGAAAAAGTAAAAAAGAACGCATGTAATCTGAATCTGGATATTAGCAATTCAACACAATTGGACAAAAAGATTACAAGGTACGGTTATGTAACCAGCGGCTACCAGGAGCAGCAGATGACAGCGAGCCATCCAAATCGCAATATTGGCAAGGGTGAGAAGGAGAGAATGGGGATAAGGTTTTAAAAAATTCTCCAATTGGGTGACAAGTGCAAAGACCACGACATGCAAATATATACCCTCTTTTTAAAAGGATATATCACGTGTCTTTGAGAAATTGAACTAACAAATCATATCATAAATTTGAGCTTTCTGTATTCTCTGCCAAATAGAGAGAGCTGAAAAGGGAGGTGAGGGAAATGATTTTGATTTCATTTATCCTTTTTTTCATACAGCCTCTACCAAAAAGAAAAAGAATTAATTACATTAATTTGATTTCTTTTCTCTGAAAATGTGCCCTTACGGCCTTAGTGAGGCTTGAGAAAGAAATCAGATGTGACTACCTCCAAAAAAGGTTAACATATAGGACTAAGGTCTATGTTAGTCCCCAGGACAAATAAATGGCTAGGTGTTGTATTGTAAATCCAAGATTATAGTATACGTGTATAACAAAATTAACAATAAAAGCAAACACTTCGGATTACAATTGGGTATTTACAAAAAACGCTCTACAAACCTTGGATTCACACCAGGTTGAATTATATTAATGAAATACACAAGTAGCACTAGCAATCACATGAAGTCAATAAGGCAAGTAGTCTTATTCTTTATTCTTCTTTTATTTGTGTATCCTTGGTTAAGATATATAAATAAATACCTGGTAAATCCTGTGTTAGTTCCTCACAACTATTGTATGCAGGAGAGATCAAACACAACAATGTGCTTAATTATCAAACAAAAATTACCAATAAGATTTTGACTATTCCCGATCAAAAGCACACAAAGACTTAGGTGGCAAAAACCCTTGCAACTACAGAGTTCACGTCCAAGTTCATGATAAAGATGAATGCTAAACAACTCTTACTTACAGGTATATAATGTAACTTACTAGTAGGACCAATGAAAATGTGAATGATTTTTTGTATTCAGCATCTTCATATTCTTTAACCTCTATTTATATTTGTTTTATTGTTGTATTTTATTTGAATAGTTTAATTATATAGTGTCTTTTCTCAAGCAACTAATGCTGATATAAGTTAATAAAGTGTTTAATATGCGGGGACTAATTCATTAGGACTCATCATCACATAGAAGTTAATCTTGTCTATAATGGCATATAATTAGGTGTGCCCCAACTATGTTGGAATGAACCATTTTTCGAAACATCGATTATGTATGAATTTGTGTTGATATGATGTGTCAAGCTATTTAGCTTTCCACCTTGATAATTTAGAAACTATTCTCTTCGAAGTATCATTTATTGAAACTTACAGCATAAACAGAAAGCTAGACTGATGTTTAGCTTATATTAGTTATGGCCCATGTGGCTTGCAAAACACTAACAAGAAACTGTCATGATAAAACTCTCGCTTCAAGTTCAACATATGGAATTTGGCAGAAAAACTGTGAATTTGATAGTGACTAAAAGCAAGTGAATATCAACATTGTTTATAAACTTCATTTCAATTATTAGTAACATATATTCTAAATACTTATAAGACGAAATTAGTACATGAGCAAAAATTTGCCAATGCATTTTGAAACAATATATCTAAAAAGGGTTCAGGAGAAATCATCATTTGATTGTGATGTTTTCCCTGAAAACTTAATAAAAACCATAAAACTTAAGGGTGCTAAGTGGTGATGCCTTGGTTCTAGAAATGCGACCAAAAGTCGTTTTGTGGTTTAATAAATAGTGTTCCTAACTGTATTTTGCATGAAAGAATATCAATGTAAATAAGCTTCAAAGATGAAAACAAATTCTTGCATTCTAAATTTTTTCCTTCGTACCTGTCTAGGTGGAGAAATTTTATCAGTTTTAGCCATTAATTGTGCAGCAGACTCCCCCAGATTCGTGATTCTGTTATGCTTCCTGCTATTGCTGATTACGCCACTACCTATACATTCAATAGTTGCCATCTATTATGCCTTCTCAAGTAATGATAAGCACAAACTTAACTAAATAAACAATTAATTCAAAAAAAATCAACCTAATGATAGATTCTTTGAAGGGATGTCATGAGTTTTCACTTCCTTTATCTGCTGTTGCGTTGTGCTAGACTGCCTTGGCACGCCTAAAATTTCTTTGTCAGAACAGTTACCCTTCAAGCCATCATTTTCCAGTGCAGATATTCCATGTTGACCAAGAGAACTTGTAACGCCATCTGCTGCTGCTGAATCTGAAGGAGGCCTGTCGTGTTGACCATCATAAATTTCAACTCCAGCTGCTACTGCTGACTCTGAAAAAGGCCTATCATGTTGACCAGCAGAAATTGCTACTCCAGCTGCTACTGTTGACTCTGAAGGCGGCCTATAATGTTGACGAACAGATATTGCATCTGCAGTTGCTACTGTTGACTCTGAAGGAGGCCTATCATGTTGACCAACAGAGAGTATGACATTTCTAGGTGGATCGCTAACTTTAAGACGTTTCTTTTCTTGTTCCTTTGGTTTAACAGCTACAAGTTCAGTAGAAGTTCTGCTCTTAACAACATTTTTTGTCAAATTAATATTGGTGCTCTTCTTTTTGGAACATGAAGCTACCTCCTTATCAAGTTTGCCAGCTTTACATTTCAACTCATTTTCACGAATTGCAATTAATTGCCTTAGGTCTTGGAGTTTATTGCTGTTGATATGAACATTTTGGCCAAAGTTAATTATGCTAGGGGGATTAGATTTTTTAAGATGGCTTTTTACCCCAACAAACGTGCTACCACCATTCTTGAATTTGGTTCCATTCACCCTGTTCCCTGATGAGAGAAATGTCTGACTCGTGGATGATGTTTTGGGTGTCTTGGTGTTAGTTTTGGCAGTTTGTTGCATCATCTGTGACTGTGAACTCACCAATGTAGTGGACAATTTTTTGTTCTCAATGGAGCCAAGCGTCAGCTGATCAGACTCCATTATGCTTCCTTTCTTGTATTCTTCAGAGTCACTGCCACTGTCATCATCAGAAAAACTAATCACAAATGGAACTCGATTCTTCTCCATACCTTTACGTTTGTTTGAGCGCACAGTTGTTCCGGAAGCTACAGCAGCATTATGAATCACTGCAGACACTCCTATCAAGTATGAAATAAATATCAGAAAAGAGAACGTACTATTCATTTCAAGCAATCAGTCAAATCCCATGTTTTATTTATGTGTTTATTTGTCTAATGTAAATTTGTGCGAGTGGCTGCAATTGCATCTGTTAGGTACGTATAACGAACATGTTAAGAGTAACCTAAAAATGAGCTTTATGGTACTTTATACGCCTTTATTTATGGGGAAGATATCCAATAGAACAGAATGTTTTATTGTTTGTGAACTTTCTAAAGAAGAAAACAAATTTAAATTATTAGTCCAGCTTACCCTTCTCAACAACAATGGTACCCTTGTCCAATGTAGCAGCTTGAAGTATGGCTCTATTAGGGAACTGAGAGCCTGCAAAGACCTGAAAGAAGCTCAATGTATTACCATGAAAACATTAGGCAGAAAAATAAATGCAAGTTCCGTTAGCATTTAGGTTTGCCACTATATTAACAACTGAATTGGTTATACCTTAATTAAATTTGCACCTATAAGAAGATATGCACCAAATAAAAACAAACAAAGTATGACATAAAGTCGTAAACAAAAAGTAACTAACTACAAGATTACAAAATAACCCAACCAACAGAAAGATGAGTAGATGCATCTACCTACACGTAGACTCGTGTAATTTGACAGATATAACTAATAAAATCTAGGAGCAACCGGCCTGGTTGCTCCTTTGTGACGTTGAGGTCATGGTTCAAGCCGTGGGAGATAGCAACATGTACAAAAGTGTAAGGTAAGACTGTTTGTATCAGATTGCGAAGTGATTGGGGCCCTCCCCAGACCCTACACAAAGCAGGAGGTAAATGCACAGGGTAAGCCCTATAACTAATAAAACCTAGGACTCCTACCTGCTAAACTCAGCTTCAGTATCTTAAAAATCCTTCTACACATATCTTGCTTTACAAGAAACTGACCGAAGATAACCCAAATACATCAGATCCATCTATACATTAATAAGACTGCAAATAAACCCACAAAAATAAAGTACAACTATTGAATCATGCAGCTCCAATATCAAATTTGTTAAAATAACATAGTCCTAAAGGCAAAGATTACCAATGTTCTTATGAATCTACTGAGAGGTTATCCGACTGCTAAATTGAGCTTCTTATAAACAGCCAATAACTGTTTGTATGTAAAATGCAATGAAAAGGGGACAGGTGAAAATGTTCACCGATGGGCCGCGATGAAAGGGTCATATAACTACTAGCCTAAACAAAATAAACAAATGGAGATTAAGTAGACGACATATAATTGGGACACAACATGGGTTTTATAGAAACCCTAGGACGAATTAGCCAACGGCATTGCTGAAATAATCGACAGAATATTCAACACACATCCTGTTATAGGAATCATGAAGCTATGAAGGACAAGAATTCAGTAAGGTAGTCTAGGGTTTTAGCGACGTACGTGATGTTGGGAAGCAGAAGGCTGGGGTTCTTCTCTTATCTTGGTGATAATCTTTGTGTTGTTAACAGGATTAGATGTTGTCGGAGGAGAAGAAATCTTGGTGGAGTCCTCCTCCATTATTCCGATTCGCTGGGTAATCTCCCTCTACAACGCCGGTTGAAAAACAAATGAAATATACAAAAACCAGTCTGCCCCATTCATGGAACGTGAAATATGCAAGCAGGTCCAAAATGCCCCCCCTCCAGCAGGATTCTATCTACACGAGTTTGCTCCATGTCTATTATGTCTATTATAGCGTTAGGTACGCAGGAATGAACGGCAGAATAAAATAAACCATTAAGGATGAATGAATAAAGACACGTTTGGTTGGTGGAGGTAATGGAATGAACCATTACGTAGTCGATTCCATTCCCTTAAATTTATTTCATCCACTCCCCCTTATTTTTTTTTCATTCCATACATTCTTTCATCATTAGTCACCAACACCACCCGCCACAACAACCACCATCGACCACCAAGATCACTCGTCACCAGCAACCACCACCGGCCACCACCATGGTCGGCCACCACTACCCCGGGAACACTATCGTCGGACACCGCCGCTGCCGCCGGAAACCACTGAAGGCCACCACTACGGCCCTGGCCGGCGCCGGAAACCACCGCCGTAACAACCTCCGAAGGCCACCGCCACCACCGGGAACCACCACCGCAAGAAACCACCTCCGAATGCCACCACTACCATCGCAAGAACCACCTCCGAAGGCCACCACCGACATCGCAAGAAACACCTAAGGCCACTGCTGCCTCTTGAAACCACCTCGGCCACCACCACCGTCGAAAACCACCTCCGGCCACCACCACCGTCGAAAACCGCCACCAGCCACCACCATCGCCAGAAACCGTCGCCATCGGCCACCACTGCTGCCAGAAACTGCCACCAACGAAAACCACCGCCAGCTACCACCACCACTGGAAACCACCGTCGGCCACCACCGACACCGGTAACCACCGCCGGCCACCACAGCCACCGGAAACTACCCTGTATTTGTTTATTTTGAAGCCGATGAAAGAAGAAAAGAAATAAAGTCCAAAGTCGAGGGACCAAACTCGCCAACGAGAGAAAGTTGGGGAAGTGGGAGTATTTAATTGAGAGGGCAACCCTTACCCTCTCCCCACACCTACCAAAATCAGCCATCAAGAAGAGAAAAGAGGAAAAGTGTTGGTTCGGGTTGGTTCGAGTGGCCAAAATAGTTGAGGAGCGAGTCAAATCGAAGCCCTTGTTGTGACATCCGTCGCCTTAAGGTCCGTCGAACGACATAATAAACATAGAAATATTTTAATTATTCTTCCTTTTCTTCATGAACTCCTGCTTTAAGGAATCATGTCTGTTATTTTCCTTTGTGCCTGTACTTCCTTCGAGAACGTGTGTTAAGCATAAAAATTTTATAAATTTCATCACCATTACCACCAAATATATCATTTTTTTCTTTTATTTCGACCATTGTCATTAATAAAACCATTTTAGACTATCAAATGCCATTAAACACGCTTTTAACCTTAATATAACGAACATTTTAAGGTCGTAATCAACCGAAACAAATTTTGGGAAAGTCGAGGGTTAAGTGCAGGGACTAAACTTGTAATTTTGCAAACTTGGCTGGTATATAAACCCCAATCCCAGCCATTCCTCACTCACTTCATCTTCTTCACCTCTTCACTCCCTACACACACATTTTCTTCATTCTAGCACCAAAATCTACCCGTGTGGTCTCGTTTTCGTCGTCTAGTCTTCATCTACAGCCTCATCTACTCATTTCTAGCAGGTAGACGACTTTGGTTGTCTCTTTTCTTGTCTTTTTACTGCTATGTTTTCTAGGGTTTCGGGTGCTCGGGTTCATCCGAGCACATGACGTCGTGTGGGTGCGTGTGAGGTCTTTCTGCTTGTGTTTCATGTTTGTGTATGTTTTTTGAGTGTTTCTGGAAGTCCTCGTGGTATAAAACTCGCGTTAGAGCAGCTCGGGGGCTGCTCAGCCCGACCACAGTCGCGATTCTGCAGTTCAGGCGACTGGGTCTGTCATGCGATTGAGCCGTGCGACTGAGTGAGTCGTGCGACTGAATCATGCGTCTAAGTCAATCGTGCGACTGAGTTGTGCGACTAGGCATGTCGTGCGACTGAGTCGTGCGACTGGGTGTTTGTATGCGATTGAGTCATGCGTGCGAATGAGTGTATACGATTGAGTCATGCGTATGATGATGTGTGCGATTGAGTCAGGTGACCGACTGAGTGTATGCGATTGTGCGTGTTTTGCACGACTGGAGTCCAATCGCACGAATAAAGGTTCAATCGCACGAAAGTAGCTAATTCGCACGATTGAGGGTTGATTCGTGCGCATGGAGGTTGGGTCATGCGAATGTGTGTGTTGTGTGGTGCGACTGAGTCCAATCGCACGAATGAAGGTTCAATCGCACGAAAGTAGCAAATTCGCACGATTGAAGGTTGATTCGTACGAATGGAACGTGGGTCGAGCGTCTAGTCCTGTTGTGTGACTGATGTTGAGTGTGATGATGATAAGGCAACATCAGTAAAAGTTTCATTGCTTGACCCCAAAGATTAAAGTCAACGCTATCAACATGCACATACTATTTCAATTGAAATAAACCTAACATTCTACAATTACCGACAACCCATTTGAAACTACAAATACTTAACAAGTGTCATCTTTCATAACAATGAGATCTTTACAAGGATGTCATAAGCAATGACGACTACTCGTGGTACTTGGATCTACATAAGATCTGATACGTGTGTCCGCTTGTGTGTGTGTGCACCCACGACCGAACCGATACAACCCGAACCGACCAAACATTACTATACACTTGTACATGTCATTAATGCTTAACAATAACTGTCAATAGGTGTTTGACCGATCATTGCATTCCACTGTTGGAAATCTCGACCTTCATACTTACCACTTACATGTGAGTTTCGTGGCCCCTTTTTATGCTTATACTACTTTACAAACATTTACAAACACGGGGAAAAAGTATGCTCGCCCGTTTTCTATGCTGTACAACATACATACAATTTTCATACAAGGAATCAACGTGATACTGTGTTGCAAGTACTTATCTGATACATGCTTGGGTCTGCTGTGTGGTTCTATCTTTGCAACTATTTAATTCCAGTGTGGGAACGACGGTTAGGTATTGGTAGTACTACTGGGTTGACACCCCACCCTCATGTTGGTATACTAGTTAGTACCAACAATAGCCAGGTACGGGCCTTGGGTGAATATATGCCGACAATTTCTTTGTGTACGTCGCTAGGTTTGGTTGCAAAGCTCATGTCATGTGATTTTACTTGTGTATATAACTGTATTCACGGTATTCCATATCATTTACTTTATACAGCATCACTTACACTTTTATTACTTAAACCTGCGAGCTCACCAACAATTTTGTTGACCATTTTGAGCATATCTTTTCAGGTGATCATGCTAGCTGAGGTTCTAGGTGTGCTGCCTTAGTGGAGACCCTAGGATGCATTTTTTGGGCCAAACTTGTCTTTTTGAAAACAATTGTTGTAACTGTTTCAAACAACATTATACTTGTAACTTGTTCCGGGTTGTGGGATTTGCATACAATGTTATTACCTATGTTATCTTATATCATGTTTATGCTTATGGCTGTTGTCGTGAATACTGACTAAACACGACACAAGTCCCCTTGTTGTCGGGTGTCGTCATGACACGCATGTCATCATTATTATTATTGCATCTCTATCGCTTACCATGTGTTATGACGATTCCCGTCTCGTCGCAACCCGTGTTTCCGCTCTTAGCGGGGGTGTGACAGACTGGTATCAGAGCCATTGGTTATAAAGAATTAGGCAATACACTTGACCTAGACTATAACCTAGGAACCTTCATGTAGATTGCATGCCAGGGTTGTGTGCATTTTGTATCTCATACGTGTTCCTCATTACTTGTTCGTTATCTATCTATTTCGTGATCTTTCCACCCTATGAGAGAGCCTTGTGCTCACTCTTTTATGGGATGCTCCTATTAGATCTTCCGTTCCCTCTGCGCGCCAAGTTATCATAACCAAATTCGGGTATTGAGACCCGAAGAGATCTTCACAGATCATATACTGCGCTAACCTTGGATACTGAGACCGACCCGAGGAGGCTATGTTTGAGTCCTTTAAGGATGCGAGATAGGCAACCTCCACCAGACTATACGTGATTACATGCTTGGGCTCTCAGTTGACCTGATGGATTATTATGGATATGATGTAAAGGAAAGTCGGATGTCATGTAACCGGATCGGGCATCATTCTCGGTACATCGTGGGTGTGGTGGGAACGCTGCGGGGAACCCTATATATAAACATCACCGGTATACCGAGATATGCTTGAAATGGGCTGCATGGTGATCTTGACCGACCGAAACATGAACATTGGAACTTGATAAACGGAATACTTGTGTATCTTATGGTGACTAAAGCTTATATGTGTTACCTCTTTTATGAATAGAACATGCCGCCTCGAAGATCTACTCGCAGTAATAGTAGCGGAATTGAAGCCCCAAGGGGCAGAGGCAGAGGCAGAGGCAGGGGAAGAACCCTAAGAACAAGTGATGCTCCAACCTGTAGCAATCAAGGAATAGGGAACACGATATGGCAGCCCTGATCGCTCAACAGCTGGCCGCACTAATTCCGACTATCGTGGCCCAAGTGAGCGATGCTCTTCAGAATTCTCACCCCCACGGGGACGGTGGCAATGATAATGAGGATAACGGTAACCCGACTGGGAACGAAAGCAATCAGGAGACCGGAAATGGTGGTACAGCCGGTAACGAAACTGGAATTGTTAATGACCGGGGTTGTGAATGCTAGACGGGGATGTTCGTACAAGGAATTTGTGGCTTGTAAACCACGAGAGTTTGATGGCAAAGGTGGAGCCATAGCTCTGACCAGATGGCTTGAAAAGATGGAGGCCGTGATCGACATCAGCGAATGCCTCGATAGTCAAAGGATTAAGTACGCCACTTGCTCACTACAGGGCAAGGCACTAACGTGGTGGAACACTCAGATTCAGGCTAGGGGAAGAGAATCCGCGATGCAAATGTCGTGGGATGAGTTCAAGGCCCTAATCACCGAGGAGTACTGTCCTCTCAATGAGATGCAAAAACTTGAGCATGAGTTCTGGAATCATGCCATGGTGGGGGCTGGGCACGCAGCTTACACCGACCGTTTTCATGAGTTAGCAAGGTTGGTTCCACATCTAGTCACCTCGGAATCAAAAAGGATAGAGAGGTACATTTGGGGACTTGCGCCTCAAATCCGGGCAATGGTAACCGCTACTGCTCCTCCTACTATTCAGAGCGCGATTCTAAAGGCTGGCGCTTTGACTGATGAAATGGAGAACGGGAGTTTGGGTAGAGGAGCAGAAAAGAGAAAGGATTTTGGGGAAACGAGCCGGTCGAGTGCCGGAAGTTTGATAAAAGAGCCAAGACAACCAGAAACTTTGTGGCAGTGACGCAGGGTAGGCGAGAGTATGTGGGTCCGCACCCCAAATGTGACAAGTGCAATTATCATCATCCCCCAGGAACGCAGTGCCGGGTGTGCGCGAACTGTAGACGCCCGGTGCATCTTGCAAGAGACTGCAGAACACGCCGAATATGGTTGCACCGGTCAACGCGGTTAACCCCGTCGGGAATGCAAGGGCTTGTTATGAGTGTGGAAGCCTTGATCACTACCGAAACATGTGCCCCAGGCTGAATCGGGCACCGGGTCAACAAGGAAACAACCAGCAGCAAGTGATGGCTATAGCTGGAAATCAAGCCCGACCAATCAGGGGAATACAGCTCGGGGACGTGCATTCGTCATTGGAGCCAACGATGCTCAGGACCCGAATGTTGTCACGGGTACGCACTTACTCAATAATCACTTTGCATCTATACTGTTTGATACTGGAGCAGACAATAGCTTTATATCTTCTGAGTTTGTGCAATTGCTTGATTTGAGCCCTAGTAGGCTAGAAACTAGCTACTCTGTAGAAATGGCCAACGGTAGGATTGTTCAGGTGATGAAATTATTAGAAAGTGTTCGATAATGTTAGAGAACCACACCTTCGATATAGACTGATACCCTTTGAGCTTGGAAGTTTCGATGTGATTGTGGGAATGGATTGGTTGTCGAAACACGGGGCCGAGATTGTCTATCGAGACAAGGTAGTGCGAATCCCTATGTCAGACGGGAGAGTACTCAGAGTTCAAGGAGAAAGACCGGGGAGAAAATAAAGCTTATTTCCTGCATGAAAGCACGCTAGAGTTTACGAAAACAGTGCTACTCTTTTCTGGCTCATGTGGTGGAAAAAAAGAGGAGGACAGGATTGGCAAATATCCCTATAGTGCGGGATTACCCAGATGTATTCCCAGATGACTTGTCTGGTTTGCCTCCTCCACGACAGGTGGAATTTCGCATTGATTTGGTTCCTGGAGCTACACCGGTAGCAAAGACACCGTATCGGTTGGCACCGTCTGAAATGCAAGAGTTATCTAGCCAGTTACAGGAACTACTGGAGAAGGGTTTATTCGGCGAGTCACTCGCCTTGGGGAGCACCAGTGTTATTTGTCAAGAAGAAGGATGGGTCGTTCCGTATGTGCATCGACTACCGTGAGTTGAACAAATTAACTGTGAAGAATCGGTATCCTCTCCCCAGGATTGACGACCTGTTTGATCAATTACAAGGAGCTTCGTATTTTTCCAAGATCGACCTTCGATCTGGATATCACCAACTAAGAGTTTTCGAGGAGGACATACCGAAGACAGCATTTAGAACTCGTTATGGGCACTATGAGTTCTTGGTCATGCCGTTCGGATTGACTAACGCACCAGCTGTGTTCATGGACTTGATGAATCGGGTGTGCAAACCTTACTTGGATAAGTTTGTGATCGTATTCATCGACGACATACTTATCTACTCTCGATCGAAGAGGACCATGAAGAACACCTTCGGGCAATACTGGAACTGTTAAGAGAAGAGAAACTTTTCGCCAAGTTCTCGAAGTGTGAATTCTGGCTGCGAGAGGTGAAGTTTTTGGGTCATGTGGTAACAAAGACGGGATTCATGTAGATCCCGGCAAGATCGAAGCGGTAAAGAAATGGGATACACCCCAGACACCTTCAGAGATACGGCAGTTCTTAGGATTAGCCGGATACTATCGTCGTTTCATTGCGAACTTTTCAAAGATCGCTCAAACGCTGACATTGCTGACTCAGAAAGACAAGAAGTTTGATTGGGGAGATGCGCAAGAACGGGCGTTCCAAACGCTGAAAGATAAGCTGTGCAATGCACCGATATTGTCCCTTCCAGACGGAACTGATGATTTTGTGGTGTACTGTGATGCTTCGCATCAAGGTTGGGATGTGTACTAATGCAGAAAGATAAGGTGATCGCCTACGCTTCGCGACAACTTAAGGTGCACGAGAAGAACTACACGACTCATGATCTTGAGTTGGGCGCTGTAGTATTCGCACTTAAGATATGGAGGCAATACCTGTATGGAACCAATGCATCGTATACACAGATCATAAAAGCCTTCAACATATTCTGGATCAGAAGGAACTCAATATGTGACAGCGACGTTGGGTAGAGCTTCTTAGTGACTACGATTGTGAAATTCGGTATCATCCGGGGAAAGCTAACGTGGTGACTGATGCTCTAAGCCGCAAAGAACGCGTGAAACCGCTACGTGCTCGAGCTTTGGGATTGACCATTCAAACAAATTTGAAAGCTCAGATCCAAATTGCACAAAGTGAAGCATTGAAAGAAGAAAACCTTGCGGGAGAAGAATTCCGAGGGTTGGATAAACAACTGATGTGCAAGGACGATGGTGTACAGTACTTCGTGGACGGATATGGGTACCCAAGTGGGGAGGTGTACGTACCTTGGTCATGGATGAAGCACATAAGACATGATATTCTATTCATCCTGGCGCTAACAAGATGTACCACGATCTCAAAGATCTGTATTGGTGGCCAGGCTTGAAGAAAGACATTGCCACGTACGTTAGCAGATGCTTGACATGTTCGAAAGTTAAAGCCGAACATCAGAAACCATCGGGATTATTACAGCAACCTGAAATTCCTGAGTGGAAATGGGAGAATATAGCCATGGATTTCATTACCAAACTCCCTAAAACGAGCAACGGACATGACTCGATATGGGTCGTAGTGGATCGAATGACGAAATCAGCACACTTCTTGCCAATCCGAGAAGACTACAAAATGGACAAGTTGGCGAGATTGTACATCAAAGAGGTCATGACAAGACACGGAGTGCCAGTGTCAATCATATCCGACCGTGACAGCCGATTCACTTCACAATTTTGGCAAACACTACAGAAAGCAATGGGCACTCGATTAGACATGAGTACCGCCTATCACCCTCAAACAGATGGCCAAAGTGAACGAACCATACAAACGCTAGAAGACATGCTGAGAGCGTGTGTAATCGACTTTGGTGGTAGTTGGGATACTCATTTGCCATTGATTGAATTCTCATACAATAACAGCTACCACACCAGCATTGGGTGTGCTCCGTTCGAAGCGTTGTACGGAAGGAAGTGTAGATCACCCGTTTGTTGGGCCGAGATTGGTGAAAGTCAGCTAACAGGCCCAGAGATCATTCAGGAAACAACCGACAAGATCTTCCAAATCAAAGATAGACTGAAAGCCGCTAGAGATCGCCAAAAGAGCTACGCCGACAATCGTCGAAAGCCTCTAGAATTCAACGTTGGGGACCGAGTGTTACTCAAGTCTCTCCTTGGAAAGGAGTTGTTCGGTTTGGAAAGAAGGGAAGTTAGCCCCGAGATACGTTGGACCATTCGAGATTACAGAAAGAATTGGTCCAGTGGCTTACCGATTAAGGTTACCACAAGAACTCAACGGTGTGCATGATACTTTCCATGTGTCAAACCTCAAGAAGTGTTTGGCTGACGAATCACTTCACATACCCATTGACGATATCAAAATCGACGAAAAGCTTCATTTTATTGAGGAACCCATTGAAGTCATGGATCGTAAGTCAAACAGTTGAAGCGCAGCAGAATACCAATTGTTCGCGTAAGGTGGATTCAAAACGAGGGCCAGAGTTTACATGGGAACGAGAAGATCAAATGAAACTCAAATACCACACTTATTCGTGGATGACACTCTTGGACCTAACTCCAGCTGAATTTCGGGACGAAATCTCTCAACTGGGGGATACTGTGACATCCGTCACCTTAAGGTCCGTCGAACGACATAAATAACATAGAAATATTTTAATTATTCTTCCTTTTCTTCATGAACTCCTGCTTTAAGGAATCATGTCTGTTTATTTTCCTTTGTGCCTGTACTTCCTTCGAGAACGTGTGTTAAGCATAAAACTTTTATAAATTTCATCACCATTACCACCAAATATATCATTTTTTTCTTTTATTTCGACCATTGTCATTAATAAAACCATTTTAGACTATCAAATGCCATTAACACGCTTTTAACCTTAATATAACGAACATTTTAAGGTCGTAATCAACCGAAACAATTTTGGGAAAGTCGGGTTAAGTGCAGGGACTAAACTTGTAATTTTGCAAATGGGCTGGGTATATAAACCCCATTCCCAGCCATTCCTCACTCACTTCATCTTCTTCACCTCTTCACTCCCTACACACACATTTTCTTCATTCTAGCACCAAAATCTACCCGTGTGGTCTCGTTTTCGTCGTCTAGTCTTCATCTATAGCCTCATCTACTCATTTCTAGCAGGTAGACGACTTTGGTTGTCTCTTTTCTTGTCTTTTTACTGCTGTGTTTTCTAGGGTTTCGGGTGCTCGGGTTCATCCGAGCACATGAGGTCGTGTGGGTGCGTGTGAGGTCTTTCTGCTTGTGTTTCATGTTTGTGTATGTTTTTGAGTGTTCTGGAAGTCCTCGTGGTATAAAACTCGCGTTAGAGCAGCTCGGGGGTGCTCAGCCCGACCACAGTCGCGATTCTGCAGTTCAGGCGACTGGGTCTGTCATGCGATTGAGCCGTGCGACTGAGTGAGTCGTGCGACTGAATCATGCGTCTAAGTCAATCGTGCGACTGAGTTGTGCGACTAGGCATGTCGTGCGACTGAGTCGTGCGACTGGGTGTTGTATGCGATTGAGTCATGCATGCGATGAGTGTATACGATTGAGTCATGCGTATGAATGATTGTGTGCGATTGAGTCAGGTGACCGACTGAGTGTATGCGATTGTGCGTGTTTCGCACGACTGGAGTCCAATCGCACGAATGAAGGTTCAATCACACGAAAGTAGCTAATTCGCACGATTGAGGGTTGATTCGTGCGCATGGAGGTTGGGTCGTGCGAATGTGTGTGTTGTGTGGTGCGACTGAGTCCAATCGCACGAATGAAGGTTCAATCGCACGAAAGTAGCTAATTCGCACGATTGAAGGTTGATTCGTACGAATGGAACGTGGGTCGAGCGTCTAGTCCTGTTGTGTGACTGATGTGAGTGTGAATTTCCCTTGAACGTCTGATGATGATAAGGCAACATCAGTAAAAGTGTCATTCTTGACCCCAAAGATTAAAGTCAACGCTATCAACATGCACATACTATTTCAATTGAAATAAACCTAACATTTTACAATTACCGACAACCCATTTGAAACTACAAATACTTAACAAGTGTCATCTTTCATAACAAGAGATCTTTACAAGGATGTCATAAGCAATGACGACTACTCGTGGTACTTGGATCTACATAAGATCTGATACGTGTGTCCGCTTGTGTGTGTGTGCCACCCCGACCGAACCGATACAACCCGAACCGACCAAACATTACTATACACTTGTACAGGTCATTAATGCTTAACAATAACTGTCAATAGGTGTTTGACCGATCATTGCATTCCACTGTTGGAAATCTCGACCTTCATACTACCACTTAACATGTGAGTTTCGTGGCCCCTTTTATGCTTATACTACTTTACAACATTTACAAACATGGGGGAAAAGTATGCTCGCCCGTTTTCTATGCTGTACAACATACATACAATTTTCATACAAGGAATCAACGTGATACTGTGTTGCAAGTACTTATCTGATACATGCTTGGGTCTGCTGTGTGGTTCTATCTTTGCAACTATTTAATTCCAGTGTGGGAACCGACGGTTAGGTATTGGTAGTACTACTGGGTTGACACCCCCACCCTCGTGTTGGTATACTAGTTAGTACCAACAATAGCCAGGTACGGGCCTTGGGTGAATATATGCCGACAATTTCTTTGTGTACGTCGCTAGGTTTGGTTGCAAAGCTCATGTCATGTGATTTTACTTGTATATATAACTGTATTCACGGTATTCCATATCATTACTTTATACAGCATCACTTACACTTTTATTACTTAAACCTGCGAGCTCACCAACAATTTTGTTGGCCATTTTGAGCATATCTTTTCAGGTGATCATGCTAGCTGAGGTTCTAGGTGTGCTGCCTTAGTGGAGACCCTAGGATGCATTTTTCGGGCCAAACTTGTCTTTTTGAAAACAATTGTTGTAACTGTTTCAAACAACATTATACTTTGTAACTTTTCCGGGGTTGTGGGATTTGCATACAATGTTATTACCTATGTTATCTTATATCATGTTTATGCTTATGGCTATGTTGTCGTGAATACTGACTAAACACGACACAAGTCCCCTTGTTGTCGGGTGTCGTCATGACACGCATGTCATCATTATTATTATTGCATCTATCGCTTACCATGTGTTATGACGATTCCCGTCTCGTCGCAACCCGTGTTTCCGCTCTTAGCGGGGGTGTGACAGACTGGTATCAGAGCCATTGGTTATAGAGAATTAGGCAATACACTTGACCTAGACTATAACCTAGGAACCTTCATGTAGATTGCATGCCAGGGTTGTGTGCATTTTGTATCTCATACGTGTTCCTCATTACTTGTTTGTTATCTATCTATTTCGTGATCTTTCCACCTATGAGAGAGCCTTGTGCTCACTCTTTTATGGGATGCTCCTATTAGATCTTCCGTTCCCTCTGCGCGCCATGTTATCATAACCAAATTCGGGTATTGAGACCTGAAGAGATCTTCACAGATCATATACTGCGCTAGACCTTGGATACTGAGACCGACCCGAGGAGGCTATGTTTGAGTCCTTTAAGGATGCGAGATAGGCAACCTCCACCAGACTATACGTGATTACATGCTTGGGCTCTCAGTTAACCTGATGGATTATTATGGATATGATGTAAGGAAAGTCGGATGTCATGTAACCGGATCGGGCATCATTCTCGGTACATCGTGGGTGTGGTGGGAACGCTGCGGGGAACCCTATATATAAACATCACCGGTATACCGAGAATATGCTTGAAATGGGCTGCATGGTGATCTTGACCGACCGGAACATGAACATTGGAACTTGATAAACGGAGGACTTGTGTATCTTATGGTGACTAAAGCTTATATGTGTTACCTCTTTTATGAATAGAACATGCCGCCTCGAAGATCTACTCGCAGTAATAGTAGCGGAATTGAAGCCCCAAGGGGCAGAGGCAGAGGCAGAGGCAGGGGAAGAACCCCAAGAACAAGTGATGCTCCAACCAGTAGCAATCAAGGAATAGGGAACACGGATATGGCAGCCCTGATCGCTTAACAGCTGGCCGCACTAATTCCGACTATCGTGGCCCAAGTGAGCGATGCTCTTAAGAATTCTCACCCCCACGGGGACGGTGGCAATGGTAATGAGGATAACGGTAACCCGACTGGGAACGAAAGCAATCAGGAGACCGGAAATGGTGGTACAGCCGGTAACGAAACTGGAATTGTTAATGAGACCGGGGTTGTGAATGCTAGACGGGGATGTTCGTATAAGGAATTTGTGGCTTGTAAACCACGAGAGTTTGATGGAAAAGGTGGAGCCATAGCTCTGACCAGATGGCTTGAAAAGATGGAGGCGGTGATCAACATCAGCGAATGCCTCGATAGTCAAAGGATTAAGTAGGCCACTTGCTCACTACAGGGCAAGGCACTAACGTGGTGGAACACTCAGATTCAGGCTAGGGGAAGAGAATCCGCGATGCAAATGTCGTTGGATGAGTTCAAGGCCCTAATCACCGAGGAGTACTGTCCTCTCAATGAGATGCAAAAACTTGAGCATGAGTTCTGGAATCATGCCATGGTGGGGGCTGGGCACGCAGCTTACACCAACTGTTTTCATGAGTTAGCAAGGTTGGTTCCACATCTAGTCACCCCGGAATCAAAAAGGATAGAGAGGTACATTTGGGGACTTGCGCCTCAAATCCGGGCAATGGTAACCGTTACTGCTCCTCCTACTATTCAGAGCGCGATTCTAAAAGCTGGCGCTTTGACTGATGAAATGGTGAGAACGGGAGTTTTGGGTAGAGGAGCAGAAAAGAGAAAGGATTTTGGGGAAACGAGCCGGTCGAGTGCCGGGAAGTTTGATAAAAGAGCCAAGACAACCAGAAAATTTGTGGCAGTGACGCAGGGTAGGCGAGAGTATGTGGGTCCGCACCCCAAATGTGACAAGTGCAATTATCATCATCCCCCAGGAACGCAGTGCCGGGTGTGCGCGAACTGTAGACGCCCGGTGCATCTTGCAAGAGATTGCAGAACAGCGCCGAATATGGTTGCACCGGTCAACGCGGTTAACCCCGTCGGGAATGCAAGGGCTTGTTATGAGTGTGGAAGCCTTGATCACTACCGAAACATGGCCCTAGGCTGAATCGGGCACCGGGTCAACAAGGAAAAACACCAGCAAGTGATGGCTATAGCTGGAAATCAAGACCCGACCAATCAGGGGAATACAGCTCGGGGACGTGCATTCGTCATTGGAGCCAACGATGCTCGTCAGGACCTGAATGTTGTCACGGGTACACACTTACTCAATAATCACTTTGCATCTATACTGTTTGATACTGGAGCAGACAATAGCTTTATATCTTCTGAGTTTGTGCAATTGCTTGATTTGAGCCCTAGTAGGCTAGAAACTAGCTACTCTGTAGAAGTGGCCAATGGTAGGATTGTTCAGGCTGATGAAATTATTAGAAAGTGTTCGATAATGTTAGAGAACCACACCTTCGATATAGACCTGATACCCTTTGAGCTAGGAAGTTTCGATGTGATTGTGGGAATGGATTGGTTGTCGAAACACGGGGCCGAGATTGTCTGTTGAGACAAGGTAGTGTGAATCCCTATGTCAGACGGGGGAGTACTCAGAGTTCAAGGAGAAAGACCGGGGAGAAAATTAAAGTGGCTAATCACAACTGGTCACTGTAATTAGGGACTTACTATACTTGACATAAACTGAGTTGTTCCCTTGAATGACCGTGTTGGTGTTTGAATCTTTCAGTATGCGTATGAATGGATGGCGGTAGATCTTCAAAAGCTTCAAGGGGTGGAGGTCACGGTGCTGAACCGCGACCCAAGAGAGGGAGACCTAGAGTTGAGAAGGTGGTTCATAAAGAACCCGAAACCCCTCACCCGGAGGGTGGTGATGAGAGTGTGAACCTTAGGGCCTCAGTGAAAGAGGCAGTGGTTGAGGAAGTTCATCAGGTCATGCAGACGATCTTGCCGTCTGTAGTGACCAAAGTTATCAAAGCTGTAAGAGAAGGGGAAGAAAGGAGAGAAATAGGTCCTCGGGAGGACGGGAGCAACCAGAGCTGGAAACGGTTCTAACTGATGATGAGGAGGAAGAAGAAGAGCCCGTGCAGGAGGCGGCACAAAGCTGTAACAACGGGGCGTTTATGAGATGCAAGACCCCTACTTTTGATGGTAACGGCACTGCTGCATCTGCTCACCGGTGGGTGAGGGAGATGGAGACTGTTCTTGATATCAGCGAGTGCCGGGAGGACTAAAAGGTGAAGTTTGCGACCCATTCTTTTATGGGCTCGGCTTTGTGCTGGTGGGACAACATTGTCCAAGCCGAGAGTAACCGGGCGATAGGAAGGATGAGGTGGGAGGAGTTGAAGAAGATGGTGATTGAGGAGTTCTGTCCTCATAGGGAAATGGATAAAATAGAGAGAGAGTTCCTACAGCTGGAGGCGGGAACCATGCCACACTAGCAGTACACCACCAAATTTAATGAAATGGCACGGCTCGTGCCTGATCAGGTGACGCCTCTGTCTCGGAAGATCAAGAGGTACATTCAGAGCTTGCCGGTGGATGTTCGCAGGCATATGATCGCCGCCCGGCCAAGCACGTTTAGGTCGGCGGTCGATTTGGCAGGAAGGCTATATGATGAGTGAGAGGTGGTGGGAACTGAAGCGAGCAAGAAGGGTGGTGGTGATAGGAACTAGAACGGAAAAAGTTTTGGTCGGGGTGATGCCCCGACGGGTAACAAAAAGGTACGGGTGGATGACCGTCGTGGGGCCACATCCAGTGCGGGGTCAAGGAGATGTGGCAAGTGTGGAAGGGAGCATGCGGGGGAATGTAGGATGGGATTGAACGTGTGCTTCAAATGTGGGAAGACACATCGCAAAGGATTGCCTTGCGGGCAAATGTTTTAACTGTGGGGAAATTGGTCATATGAGCAAGGATTGTAAGAAGTCGAGGGCTGATGGTTCAGGAGTAAAGAAGACGGGAGGTGAAGGACCAAGGACGAGCGCCAGGGCATTTACGATGACACAGGAGGAGGCTAGGACGGACTCTGATGTTGTGTCCGGTACGTTTCTAGTGAACCAAACTTTAGCTTCTGTGTTATTTGATTCGGGTACCAGTAAAAGTTTTATTTCTACTGCTTTCTGTGCTAAGCTGCCTGTTAGTAGTAGACGTGTTGATGCACCATTTGATGTAGAAACTGCCATAGGTAAGTCTACCAGGATTTCTAAGATGATAAAGAACTGTGATGTGGAACTTGAAGGTCATAAGTATCCTGTCAGACCGTTTGTGATGACCTTATGAGGTTTCGATTTGGTTCTTGGGATGGATTGGGTGGCGGAGTTCGAGGCAAACATTATGTGTCGCAAGAAGATGATTCACTTGACGGCACCTGATGGTAGTTTAGTGATGGTTTATGGTGATCGGGTCACGACGATCCCGAAGGTGATCTCAATGGCGGTGGCAGGAAAGTGTATGAGGCGTGGATGTAGCGCCTACTTGGCTTATGTAAAGGATGTAGATACACCAACACCACAACTGTCTGATGTACCGGTTGTGTGTGACTTTCCAGACGTGTTCCCAGAAGACTTACCAGGAGTGCCACCTGACAGAGAGATTGAATTTCAGATTGATCTGATATCGGGTGCCCAACCTGTTGCCAAGGCACTTTATCGGTTAGCTCCGACGGAGATGAAGGAATTGATGGAGCAGTTGCAAGAGCTACTTGATAAGGGGTTCATTAG
Organism: Flaveria trinervia; assembly: GCA_025506515.1. Classification (NCBI taxonomy): domain Eukaryota; kingdom Viridiplantae; phylum Streptophyta; class Magnoliopsida; order Asterales; family Asteraceae; genus Flaveria; species Flaveria trinervia. Next base: position 32,512,157 of record CM046452.1, on the reverse strand, counting down.
ACCGAGTATCTCTCCTTGGGGTGCTCCGGTCCTGTTTGTAAAGAAGAAGGACGGTAGTATGAGGATGTGCATTGACTACCGCGAGCTGAACAAGTTGACGGTGAAGAACCGATACCCCTTACCAAGAATAGATGATCTGTTCGACCAGCTCCATGGTGCCAGTTGGTTTTCAAGGATAGATCTTCGATCTGGTTACCATCAGCTGAAGGTGAAAGAGCAGGATGTTCCTAAAACAGCTTTCCGTACACGCTATGGTCACTACGAGTTTCTTGTCATGTCCTTTGATTTGACCAACACGCCAGCTGCTTTTATGGATTTGATGAATCTTATGTGTCAGCCGATGCTGGATAAATCAGTGATTGTGTTTATTGATGATATCCTAATTTATTCGAGGAGCGAGATTGAGCATGCCGGTCATATTCGGGAAGTTCTGGAGACTGTGCATGTTGTTGTTCCTTATTACGATGTATGTTTATCTTTCCTGTGGCTTTACGCGTTATGATAATGAATGAAATGAAGTATTACGTAACGTAAAGTGGAAGATAATGAAAAGCAGAACATGATGAATGCATGCATTAATGAATGATGAAAGTAATGAAAGTCTTGCAAGTATTGGATATCGGGATCCTTCTTGTGATTGACCATTATATAGAACCTCTACCGCTTACCTCTAGTATTGCGGGATACGCTCAGCTGTTCATTTATTGACTTCAGCCCGGTAGCTAAATAGTTCGGGGTGTAGTATATGGTATTGGTACGGAAGATATCCGATGCGCAAGAAAAGATGTAAAGATGAATGAACGAATGAAGAAGATAATATAACTATTATTTATGTGTACGTATGATGTATGATCGCATGAAAGGAAAAGATGGTTTTAACGAAAGAAAAGTATGTTTTATTTTATAACACTAGAACTCACTCAACAAAGCTGACTTTGATGTGTTTCCAGTTGGCAGGTAATGGTTGCTGAGGATGGCACGGGCGGCTACTCGGCTCTTTTGGGATGACATCCATTTATTTAATACTTTTGTGATGTAATGTAACAATGTATTTTGTAACTGATTAACGCTGTATAATTTGGCAAAAGTTTTTATAATGAAATGAGATGTCATTTTTGAATGTTTCCGCTGTAATATTTTCACGAGGCAAATGTAATTATGCGTTTTATGTGCGATGAGAACCCAACTATAAACGTCCTGGGAACGGGGCCTTACAGCATACCAATCAGATCCCATTGTAGTCGCGCCCTGTTCTTCATTGTTCATATCAAATTAATCTACAACTCAGGTAATTAAAATATATACATACTCGATTTTAGTCGAGGAACAAAAGCCCTAAACCTAATTTGGTTGATAACATCGTATTGATATTCAATTGTTTCAAGAAGAAACTAGGGTTCTTGGGAAATTGGGGATTTTTTTAGGGCTTGTTTTAAGAATTAAAAACGGCTTCATATCGCGGCTGAGAGCCTTAGTTCACTGGTTACCCATCCCCATCCCAACCTAGAGGACTCGGGTTCGAACCTGGCACCCTTTGATTTTTTAAAAGGGGCTTTTTAGCCTTAATTCATTTATAGAAAATTTTTATTAAATATAAAAAATATTTTTACAAGCTCCTAATATTTTTAAAATCATCAAATTATTCTCTGTAAATTATTCTTGGAAAATATTTTAATATTTTATTATAAAAATTTTACATATGTTTTAACTAAATATCTTTATAAAAATAGATTTGTATGATAATTTAAATTATTAAATTATTATTAGAACTTATGTTTTCCTTGACTAGAGATTTATAATGAAAATTATTGTATTCAAATATATTTTATAACTAACTACGCAAGTTATTTACAAAGGATTTAATTCCTTTAAAATCTTATAAAATGTACTTTCTTTTATCGAACAAATCATAAACAAGAGTTCACTAATTTTGTTTATAAAACCCCCAAAATTTTAATACCCTAGTTCGCATTTAATCGTTAAACCTTATTATTAACCTAAATCTTATAATATATGTATATTTAGGTGCGTGGTGACGTTCATCTTGGCACAACGTTTATTATCAATCTTATTAATCTTCATTCTTATACTTATTTTGCCATGTGAGTTTCCTTGCCCCTTTTTATCTTTTCACACTATATTGGGGTGAAACATGATTACTTATACATAATACACTTATAAACATTTGAGACTTGTAAATCACTTGCAGTTCATCTTTATATTTTGTCATGGTTATTTGTGTGTTGTAAGTGATTATATGAGATACATAGTTTGTTTATAATCATTAACTATTGCTAGCCTAGCGACGTCTTAGATCTTGGGCCTGACAAGCCTATTTGGTGCTAAAGTCGATGTATTGCCGACTCCTGATGACGTATGCTTGTTCATCATGGGAACCAAATACACTTAGCCAATCTTATATACTTGTAATCAAGTCGAGGTTTGGTTGTAACGATATGTGTTCTATAACCTTGCTAACTTATAACCTATGACATGAATTACTACTTGTAACCTTGTTATATTATGTATGAAAACTTGGAAACTCACCAACTATTTTTAGTTGACCTTTTATTTTTATCATGTTTCAGGTAATCCTCAAGTCTAAAGTGAACTTTTGAAGCTTGCAATAATCTAGGATGTGGACCTAGTTAATGAAATTAAAAGACTATGTTCTGTTATGTAATGTTTGGTTTTGTTTCATGATTGAGACTTTATGCTTGTAATTCCTTTTGAAACTTATAGTTTGAATATTTATATTTAAATATAGCGTTATGTGGCTGTGAACAATCTTAACCCTCACATCTCGACGATTCCTCCGTTAAGGTTGGGGTGTGACAGATTGGTATCAGAGCCCATAACTATAGGGATTTAGGTTATTAGAAATGGTGACCTAGACTATAGCTTATGCATGAACCTCATAGAATAATATTTATATTCTTGGAAATATATATATGTTTGCATGCTACATAATGCTATGCCATACTTATATGCAACTTGATGCCTTAGCATAGGTTTGCCTTGTAATTGTTTAAACTTTGTTACTTGTCTCCCTAAACTTATCTTTGACCCTTTGACTCTCCCCGACAAATAAAACTTCTTAATCTTATTCTCGATGACACGTGGAATCGTATACTTATGCTTATGACTTTGATATTTAGACTTATGTCTAATCTATATAAATCTCATCAAGGTTTTGATTTCATGAACCTAAGAAATTGTGTGACACATAGACCACCTGTATTCTGGATTTCCTGGCAAAAGGCCTTCGGGCTAAGGCAAGCATATCGCATAAATCCTACAGGACTAGTTATGCTTACCTGGGGATTTCTGGGATGAGTGATAAACTATGGTCAATATACACAAATTTCTAAGGCGAATAGGTCAACTTACCTTGACGTGTCAATGTTTCCAAATGGTAATGCGTTACCAAATGGAACCATTCCAAGTGCCTTACAACTCTTGCCGTATCCTTGTTGAATTATAAACCTTGTTATTCTCTATCTCGTGTCTAACTCATTTTGCATATTTCAGCATGTCTCGTCATCATGGAAAGCGTGGAAGTTCCAATCATAAGCTAGCCGCCATGATTGCTCGACAAATGGCTGCTGTCATCCCGACCATGGTTGCTGAACTTAATAGCACCTTAATGACCAACTCTAGCAACAATGGTCAAGGAGAGAATAGTGCTAACCAAGGGCGCAACAACCAAACCTGCACTTTCAAGCACTTTTGAAGCTTGCAATAATCTAGGATGTGGACCTAGTTAATGAAATAAAAAGACTATGTTCTGTTATATAATGTTTGGTTTTGTTTCATGATTGAGACTTTATGCTTGTAATTCCTTTTGAAACTTATAATTTGAATATTTACATTTAAATATAGCATTATGTGGCTGTGAACAATCTTAACCCTCACATCTCGACGATTCCGCCGTCAAGGTTGGGGTGTGCCAGCCGCCGCCGCCGAAAACCACCGCCGGCCACCACCGTCGCCAGATACCACCGCCGCCAGAAACCACCGCCGGCCACCACCGCTACTAGAAACAGCCGCTGGCCACCACCGCCGCCGGAAACCACCGCCGGCCACCACCGCCGCCGGAAACAGTCGCCGGAAACCACCGCCGTCGGAAACAGCCGCCGGCCACCGCCGCCGCCGGAAACAGCCGCCGGCCACCACCGCCGTCGGAAACCACCGCCGCCGAAAACAGCCGCCGTCGGAAACCACCGCCGCCGGAAACAGCCGCCGGAAACCACCTCCGGCCACCACCGCCGCCGGAAACCACCGTCGGAAACCACCGCCGGCCACCACCGCCGCCGGAAACCACCGCCGGCCACCACCGCCGCCGGAAACCACCTCCGGCCACCACCACCGCCGGAAACCACCTCCGGCCACCACCGCCGCCGGAAACCACCTCCGGCCACCACCGCCGCCGGAAACCACCTCCGGCCACCACCGCCGCCGGAAACCACCTCCGGCCACTACCTCCGTTCGCCATCACCATTATAACTACTTTTACACTTCATTGTTTTGATTTTTATACATAAGAAATAAAACAAAGATATGATTCATTTATTACTAAAGGACAACCAAACGGAACAATGGAATGTAATGATTCATTTCATTCTCTTATCCATTCCATTCCCATATTCATTCCATTCCTTCGTCCATTCTATTACCACATACCAAACATACCCTATGTGTCAAGGATTTTAAAAATATTATTTCTTTAACACAGAACAATAATTACTCCTACCCTATATATATCCTTATAAACAAACAAATGTTTTCAACAGTAATTTACCACCTCTTAAGCATCTCATACAACCACCTACATGATGTGAACATGGCTTTAAAAAGAGAAAAAGAAAGAAAGTGGGGGAGATGATATGGGTATTGTTAGTTTAGTTGTAACTTGTAACTCCAAAATAGTTGAGGGACTAGAGTTGTAAGCCTTTAAAGTTTTTCTGTTTTACTGTTATAAGCGGTTGTAAAGCACTCTTTGGTACCTGATCTTATTTGGTATCAGAGCTTCCTGAAGGAGAAGAAGAAGCTCGTACTTCTTGAATCGATAGACTGGAGCCTCGGTTCGAAAGGACTTATCAACAGAGAACGAAGATGGCAGAGGCAATCCAATTGCTAATGCGGTTATGATCAGAGATAATTTCACAAGCATTCCACTTCAATGTCCAATTCTTACAACATCAGATTATACATTTTGGGCCGTGAAATTGAAAGCAAATTTCAATGTTCACGGTTTTGGGAAGTGGTGGAGCCGGCGAATGGAATTGAGGTGGATGCCAAGAAGAATACCGGTTTCAAGCAATGCTAGAGGAAATGGTACTCCAGGTGGCCAATCTGACAACAACAAAAGAGATCTGGAATTCACTAAATCCAGATTCATCGGTGCCGGTCATGTCAAGAAGGCAAGATTACAAACTTTGAAGGCCGAGTTTCAAAATTTGAAGATAAAGGACGGTATGAATATTGATGATTTCACCGGAAGGTTAAGCGTGATATCATTAAAGGCATCGGAACTAGGAGAACCCTATAAACAATCTGTCCTAGTATGGAACTTCTTGGATGCCGTACCCGACAGATTCATTTAAATTGTTGCATCTGTTGAGCAATTTGTGGATCTAGAGACACTAGTTCTTCATGAAGCAATCGAAAGGCTAAAGGCAATTGAAGAAAGAACTGGTATGAAGCATAAGCAATCAAATCAAAAGGACGATCAACTGCTTATGACATATGATGAATGGCAGTCTAGAACAAAGAAACCTAAGTCGAGAATCAAGAAGTGGGGTGGTAAAAAATGGTAATCAACGCTCGAGTGATGGGACTAGATTAGCATAGAAAGGAAAAAAATTGATCGTGATCACTCAAAGTCTCAAAAATTCAAGAAGGATAAATCGAAGATAAAATGCTTTAAATGTGACAAATACGGTCACTATGCTTATGAGTGCAAACACCTAAAAACCCAAGATCTGGAATCAAACATAGCCCATGTAGAGGTTGAGGAACCTTTGTTGTGAGGTTGTGTTATTGAATGAGCATAAAGTGCTACCCACTTTGTTTGAACCAAATACAATGAACTCTAATGACATCTCACATTGGTATTTTGACAATGGGGCTTCAAATCACATGAGTAGTGATCACTCAATGTTCACAAGTTTAGATAAAAATATGGGGGAAGGTGAAATTTAGAGACAACTCCAGTGTGGAAATCCATGGGAGGAACTATTATCTTGGAAGGGAAAAGTAGTGAACGCATGCTACTTACATATGTCTACTATATTTCTTAATTGAAGAGTAGTATACTGAGTCTTGGGTAAGTGACTGAGATGGGATGTGACGTCAATATGAAGGAGCAGTTCTTGTGGCTATATGAGAAGAATGGAACATTACTCATGAAGGTTAAGAGGTCTCCCAATAGACTTTACAAAATAAGGCTTAAAGTTGGATCGCCTATGTGCTTTCAAACATAAATGACCAATGTGGCATGGCCGATTAGGTCATGTGAGTTTTGACTCAATAAGATCTATGACCACTAAGCGAATGGTGTTACGAGTTCCAGTGATAAATAATCCTATAAAGGCGTGTAAAGCTTGCATGGCAGGGAAGCATTTAAGACACCCATTTCTAGCAATCTCCCTTACTGGCTAGAGAAACCTTTACAACTTGTTTCTATGGATCTGTATGGACTAATTAGTACATCTACATAGGCTAGAAATAGGTATTTTACAATTTTAGTCAATGATTGCACAAGGTTTATATGGGTATACGTACTAAAAAATAAAGACAAATATTTGCAACCTTCAAGAGATGAAAGGTGAACATGCCCAAAGATAAGAAGAAGAAGAGGGAGTAGAATTATTGTTAAGCCTTTAAGGTGAACATGTATCCTATATGGAAGTAGTTAAGGATGAAAGGTGAAAGAAGACTATGGATGAAGAGATTAGGGCAATAAAGAGGAACAAAACATGGGTTCTAGCTGATCGTCATTTGAAGTGTAACCCAGATAGTTTGAAGTTGGTGTTTAAGTTGAAGAAGGATGCAATGGGAAATGTGACCAAGCACAAAGCTAGACTGATTGCTAAAGTTTATGTATAGCAACTAGGAATAGATTTTGAGGAGGCTTTTGCTCTTGTAGCTAGAATAGAGACTATTTTACTAATAGTAGATGTAGCAGCGAAATTGAATTATATGTGTATTATCTTGATGTTAAAAGCTACTTTCCTACATGGGGACTTGAAAAATAATGTGTATGTATAACAACCAAATGGGTATGAGAAGAAGGAGTCTGAAACAATGGTCTACAAGTTATCAAAAGATCTGTATGGGCTTAGACAGACACTTAGAGCCTGGAACTTAAAGTTGAATGATGTACTAGTAGAGTTGGGCTTTAAAAGATGTCAACATGAACAGGTTGTTTATGTTAATCATGCAAGGAATTCAGTAATAATTCTTGGTGTGTATGTGGATGATCTACTTGTGATCGTGAGTGATCCACTTAAAATAGATAGATTCAAACATCAAATGCAGTCAAAGATTGAAATGGCTGATTTGGGTCCATTGTGTTATTATCTGTCACACCCCGACCGAAGGCGGAATCATCGAGGCGGACGAATGTGAAATGATTATTCATATAACATGGAACTAATAAGTATAAATAATATTAAATATCATTTTTATTGAACATTAGAAGACAATTAAATAATTACAACACAAACAAGATATAAACAACAACATAAGATTTTCAATTAAACTAAGTCCAAGTCCTATATGAGCACGAAGAGATCCTCAAGTATCAAACCTGAAACATGTTAAAAATAAAGGGTCAACTTTGAAAGTTGGTGAGTTTCCATCGGTTAAACATACATATATATAAATGATTTACAAGTAGCAATTCATGTTAATAGTTATGAATTATGCAAGTTTATAGAACACATGTAGCTACAATCAAACCTTGACAGTTTACATGATTACAAGATTACAAGATTAAACGATTAGCTAAGTGTACTTGGATTAACCAAGTAGGCTTTTCAGGCCCATAGATCTATGATGTCACCAGGCTAGCAATAGTTAATGATTGTTAACATATAATGTATCTCATATAATACTCACAATAATACCAATAACCATGACAAAAAGTAAAGATGAATTGCATGTGCATTTACAAGTATCAAGATGTTTACAAGTGTAAGTTTATAAGGTTAACATGTTTTACCCCAAAAGGTGTGAAATAAAGTAAAAAGGGGGCATGAAGAACTCACATGGCAAATAAGTATAAGAAAGATGATTAGTAAGAATAATAATAGGCGTCGTTACAACGTAATCTCTCATAAGGTACCTAAGAATATATATTTGACAAGATTTAAGTTTATTTATAATAAGTTTAACGAATTAACAAGGACTAGGGTTCAATTTGGTATTTAGGCTTGTCAAATTATTATGTTTAACAAAATAGAACCAATTATATTAATTAAAATCAAAGATATTTGTTACATTTTATATGATACGTTTGACAAATATCATCATCAATTTTATGATACGTTTGACAAATATCATCATCAATTTGAGAGATGTGTGAAATGAAATTAGGATAACTGAGGTTATCGAAACAACGACTGATCATCATACACAAAGTCATCTCCAATATATGGGTCAAGTTGTTCGAATATGACATGGTTTGAAAATCCAAGTCGAACATGGTTTCTATCTTAGTATTGCATGTTACTATATCCATCGATTTAGTTCACTTAATCAATAACATCAAACCAATATAATAATTTTTCATCACCTTAACATTTAAAAAATATAATGGTATGAATCAATTAAAGACACTTCAAAAGATGTTAGTGAATACTCTACTACGAATGAGCAATATGCAAGTATATGTGCCAGATAGAAGTTAAAGTCAAGAAGCACAACATTTCATTGATATACTAAAGATCACTATCAAGCCTAATGAAATGAAGATTTAGATGTCTTGATAGCATAATCCTTAAGTAGAGTATTAATGAACCCTAAAAGAATCATGTTTGCTAAGTATCGAAGAGTTTAAGTATGAAAAAAATACTCTATGTGGATCTACACATGAATAGTTTGTTCCTACTCACCTTATATGCACATGTAAATATTAAGTGTGTTTATCACGCATGACTCCCTCTAATAAAAAGGTGGATCTTCTAATAAACCTTCTACTAGTGAACCAAATCGCGTTCCTTTTGTTAACAAGATGTTAGATTTAAAATGACACCAAAAGAAGTGTATCTATCTAGCTTTCTAGAACTCATAGAAATTTTTAATGAAGTACCCACTTAGAGTATTAATGAATTAAAAGAGAAGACAATAGATATTACTCTTCAGGAAATGAATATGAAAGAAGAAAAGGAGGAGGAAAAAAACAAAAAGGTTGTTGTTTCAAAGAATGAAGAACAAAAACACAACTAACAGAGAAAAGATGATGCAGTTTATAAACTATAACTTTATTAGGCAAAGGTTGGGACCGATAAAAAGTAGTATTATGGCTTAAATAAAGCAAAACATAAAAGCTAGAACACTCCCTCCTTTAAGAGAACAAATTGAAATCTTCAAAACCGAGCTTCCAGGATCATTTAAGGGATAGACATTGTAAGGATTAAATGTAAAGGTTGATGCAACCCAAACACCCAAAGTCTCTCCTGCATGCATGCATAAGTGTACTGAAGTAGAATACTTCGGAAGTTTCACACCAGCATCAGAAAATACACTAAGTGTGGAATCTTCCAAAGCCAAGACCAATATCTTCCGAAGCCAAAGATGAAGTCTTCCGAAGCAAAGATGAAGTCTTCCGAAGCTTCAAAGACAAAGTCTTCCGAAGCCAACACTCAAGGACAGATTTCTTCTAAAGACTTTTGAACACATGCTTTATTTGATGTACCTTTACATAAAGCTGGACCCCTTTCCGCTGCAACTCTGTAAAGTCACCAACTTTCATAAGTTAGTGAAAAGGTCCATGCTTTTGGTAACTATACATTGAGGTCTTGAGTCTGTAACTTTCTACTTTATGTACTTTATCCTTTTTGTAATATATTAGGATGTGAGCTATGGCATGTCATAGTCACTAGTCAAAAGGCAATCTGCCTTTTGACTCTATATTTGATTTTGTTTGTTGTCTAGTCAATTGTACCCACCTGGCCTTCAAAGTATGGCCAATTGTATGATGTAGTATATGTATCTCAAGTACTTGTAACTTTTTATTATACTTTTGTAACATTTGTAATAGAACTTGAGAAGACAATATACTGCAATCTGAAAACCAACTCTTTGTGTGTTTTGCTATCTTGTTTTGTCTCATATTTACTTATGTTCTTAGCATCTCTACAAAAGGTTATCAAGTTCCCTGTATGATCTCTTAAGTGTTCTTAGCAACTCTCCTCATTATGTGGTTATATTGTAAGTGCATACCCTTCACCGGTCCTGCAATTGGTATCAGAGCATTCCAGGCTCTTGATATAAGATCTCACCATCTTAAGATCCCTCACACACACAAAATACTTAACATCTCAAATGGAAACTATTTCCAAATCTGAAATGGAAACTGGAACCATGACAAAGTCCCCACTGATCACTCTTGATGACTTTGACACTGGTGCCAAAGAATGGAAGGCTTTATCAAGTCTCTAGACTCAAGAATATGGGAGTCTATTGAAAATGGACCTTACATACCAAGAACCTCTTCTGCAACTGGAGGTGGTATGATCCCTAAGGCTGTGGCTGACTACTCAGATGAAGATAGAAAGAGAGTAGAGATTGACCAAAAGGCCATGACAACCCTTTAGACTGCTCTTCCAAACTTTATGTATAGAGGTTTCAACAAATGCAACACAGCTAAACAGTTGTGGGATGCATTGAAACTAATGTATGAGGGTTCCTCTGAAGCCAAGGAGAACAAGAAGGATATCTTGAAGCAGCAGTTTGAAAATTTCACCTTTAAAGCAGGTGAGACCATGACAACAATAATTCGGGTATGTTGAGATTATGGATACCCTAGTGGATGGTGGAGTAACTCTTGAAAACAGAGATATTGTAAGGAAGTTCATGTCCCCTCTTCTTAGGAAATGGACACACTACTATGTGGTTATTAAGAGAACTGAGAATCTGAAGACTCTCACCTTGACAAAGTTGTATTGGATTCTTAGTGGCTACCAGATGGAGATGAACATGCAAGGTTCATATGGCAACTCCAGCAATCAAGTGGGTTCAGCCCTTTATGTGGTTGAAAGGGATAGCATAAAACCCTAACATAATCTCATATGCTACCCTGACAACTCACAAAAGGGCCTTTCATCACCTTCCCTGAGACACCAAAGGAGAACTATACTTAAGGAAGCCCATTCCAAGAGACAAGTTCTTCTTAAGTCTTTGTGTCTTCTGATGAAAGTTATGGTAGCTTTCTATTCACCCTTGAAAATCTAGACTGTATCCATCCAGATGATCTGGAGTATATGGAGATAGTCCAGCAAATGGCTCTTCCCACTCAAAGAGCCAAGATGTTGATACATATGTACCTAGTTTAGGAGCTTAATGTAAAATGTCTGTCATGTCTTACATATATGTAATGAATTTGTGAATGAAATACAATATATGATTGATGCTTATAAAATTTAATGTTTCATTGTTTATTGTGTAATAAAGTATATTGAACTAACTATATAGGTTTGAGGTTATTGTACATAGTTCTTAGTCAATAATGATTGAGAAACGTGTTCAAACTTATCGTATGAAGTCTTCATGCGAATGGACCATACACATGAATACTTTATGCTAATGGACCAGTCGCACGACTGAACCAGGAGACTGGATCAATCGCACGATTGAGACATAAGATTGGCTAAGTCGCACAACTGAACCTTCAGTCGTGCGTATGAATCAATCGCATGATTCAGTCGCACGACTGAACCATTCTAATGGTTCAGTCGTACGATTGACAAACCCTAACCTATAAATACCACCTAATTTGTGGAGAAACATAACACTTAAAGAATTTTGACTAATATTCATACCCTAGCCGTCCAGAGACTCCAGAAAGCTGTTCCAACTTCATAGTTCGCAGTTGATCTTGTTCTAATCATTCTTAACGTTTCTTTAATCGTTAGATTGATCTGAACTGTGTTCTCACTGATTGGATCGCCAATCAAATAGGGTTCCACACTATTTGATCTAGTTTCACACATGATCAGTTAGTACTCCGTACGTACACGGTCCTAACACAAGAAGTTCTACAAGCAGGCAGGAAGGAAGTTTCCCAGCAATACAGCCGGTGGAAAGTTTGGACTGGACAAAAGCAAAGTCAAATGTTACAACTGTAACTTGATGGACCACTTTGCCAGGGAATGCAAGGCACCAAGAACAAATGGTGGCCAAGCACAGTCCAAACCAAACTACACTAATAAAGCTACCCAGAATGAGAAGCCAAAGTAGCAAGCTGTAGTTGCTGTTGAAGGAGGCTTTGACTGGAGCTTTTAGGTGGAAGATGCATCTCCAAACCAAGAATTGATGGAACCATGATGAAGCAAAGGTATTGGAACATCTCTGTACTCCTAAATGTATTGCTAAAGTCAACAGATACAGGTCATACAACTTAGAAATGAAATCTGATCTTGCGACCTTAAATATCTTAAGGCTGATTTTAGAAAGGTTGAATGTGACTATAAGCTAAAGATAAAGGACTTAGAGAAAACTATTTCAGTTCTAAAACATGAGCACACCAATTACAGGACTCAGATCAAGGATCTCATAACTAAGTTGACTGAATTCCAGGCTGAGCTTGTGATCAGCAAAGCCAAGGCAGAAAAATGTGTTCTTGAAGAAGAGACCTTCAAGAACATGATATCCTCATCCCTGCATGCCTAGGTATGTTATCAAAATAAGCAGGGACTAGGATCTAGTGAGATAGCTCCTCCGCACACAATCTTGTCTGTAAAATCACCTAGGTGTGGAACTTGTGAAGATGAGCTTCCTCTCATAGACCCTTTGAGTGAAGATGATGAAGAAGTGATAGTGAAGAATTCCTCTGAAAAGAGTGATTCTAAGAAGGGTCACTATCCTTCTGAGGAGAAAAGAAAGACTGTGATGACCAAGTCTATGAAGAAGAACTTGATCAGAAAGAGCGAGAGAAAAGCTAGGAAGGCTCAAGAGATCAAGGCCACTTTTGATTCTAGGCAGAAACAAGTTTTTATCTCTACGGGGTTTGAAGTGGTTAAACTGAAGACATCAACCTAAACTCTTCTACCAAGAGTTCTGGTTCATGTTCAAATCATCTTAGCACCAAGAAGAAGGCTGATCTATTACGTACCACTGCTACACAGCCTGGATTATCCAACTCCAAGAATAGTTCTCACCCCAAAAGGACTGTCTCAGCATCTGTAAAGATGAAGGTGGGAAGGGATATGATCAAAGTCTGCCTTGTTCTCAAAAGAAGGCTCTTTGGAAGAAAAAGGTGGAATGTGTTATGTGTGAAAGTACCTCTCATCTTGCTAAAGATTGTCCATAGAATCCAAGAGGTACTCTCCATATGACCAAGAAAGAGACTTCCAAGAGTTCCAAGAAGAATTCAGCTCCGAAAGGAAAATCTGGTTCCTTCAGAAGCTCCAAAATAAAGAAGAAGGCAGTGGAAAATTACATTCAGAAGAAAATTTGGTCTCGAAAGAAAGGAATACTTCAGAAGCACTGAAGTCTGCTGCAGTGTTTGCAGAATCTTCTGAAGGTCTGGTCATCAAAACTTTCAAAATCTCAAAAGCTTCTAAAGTGTTAAAGGTCAAGTCCAAACTTCCAAAGGTGATGTGGAATTCAAAGAAAGACCAAGTGACTGAATGTTCTCCGTCAACAACAGTACAAGATCCTCAAAGCACAACTATAGGATCTATTACTGTTACATTACCTTCTACTTCTGTTGATGAGCCCAAGACCAATAAGGCTTGGGTTTCCAAATGTAACTAATCATTTTCTTTGTGCAGGAACAACTCAAACAAACAAGAATGTCTGGCAGGCTCATGGCAAGCAATAGGTCACTACTCTAAAACTTTGAAAGAATTGATGGAGGGCCAATTTCTTTTGGAGGAGATGAAGGTGGTTACATTTCTGGAAGGGGCAAGGTCACAAATGGTAAGCTCAACATTGAAAAGGTAAACTTTGTCAAGGAGCTTGGGTATAATCTTCTAAGTGTATCCTAATTTTGTGATCAGAGTCATAACATACTCTTTATTGAGCATGAGTGCATTGTTCTTAAGCCTGGGGTGGTCATTCCTCATGAGCATATCTTGCTTAGAGCCCCAGAAAAGGGAACATGTACAAGATGGAAAGAATCATAAGGTATCTCATAAACCTAAGGAAAGAAACTCTATCACTACACCCCTACATTGTTACATATGGATCTCTTGGCCCCTCCAATGTAATGAGTCTAGAAGGACCTCTTATTGTTTAGTGTTCATAGACGACTTTACAAGATTCACTTGGGTCTTTTTCCTTAGATCTAAGGATGAGACTCTTGAGATTCTAAAGAATTTCATCTTAAAGATTGAGAATCAATGTGATCACAAGGTCAAAACCATAAGATATAATCAGGGAACTGAATTCAAGAATCAAATCCTTGATACGTTTTGTGATGAAAAGGGTATTACAAGACAATATAGTGCTCCTAGGACTCCTCAACAAAATGGTGTTGCTGAGAGGAGAAACAAGACATGATGGAAGCTGCAAGAACCATGCTGTCTGACTCTAAGCTACCCATCACCTTCTGGGCAGAGGCAGTCAACACTGCCTGCTATGTGCAAAATAGAGTTTTAGTGGTTAAGACTCATGGCAAGTCTTCTTATGAACTTTGGCACAAGAAGAAACCTTTCATTGATTTTCTCAGGTCATTTCGATGTCCTTGCACCATCTTGAATACCAAAGATCAAATTGCCAAATTTGCTGAGAAATCAGACGATGGACACTTCATTGGATAGTCTTCTCAAGCTAAGGCTTATAGAGTATACAATCTCTGAACTAAAAATGTTGAGGAGTCAGCTAATGTGACTTTCAATGAACACACACCCCATGTGGCTGGTTCTGGTCTGATTGGTTATTTGATCTTGATTTAGTTACCAATTGTTTTAACAAATCTTGTGAGAATGTTTCAGGATCTACAAATATCTTACCCATAGGTGTGACCCAAGATTTGAGCTGAGAAGGCCTTCAAGTTACACATCTTTAACTCTAGTTGTAACTACTTCTGTAAATAAGGTTTTTATCAGCACCACAATGACAAATTCAGCTGATACATTTGAGATGTCTTTAAATTCCAGCTTAGAGGCTCAACAACCAGAGAAAGACAGTTCAAATGCAGAAGAAAATGATGGGGGGATAACCACTCCATAGATGACAACATCAATGATGTCACACACTCATTGGATCAAGTTTCTCTTGATAGGTGTGCTGATGTGGTGGAGAAGCATCAATGCCAGATCTAACTTTTTCAAATTTAGATCTCTCTAAGCAACTTGTTGTGATCACTCAGCTAAGGATCCACAAGTCTCACCCCACCATAAACATCATTGGAGATGTTGACATAGAGGTAAGAACAAGAGGACAAACCCATGAAGCAAATGTTTGTCTTCACTCTTGTTTGTTATCACAGATAGAGCCAACGAAAATTGATGAGGCTCTAAAGGATGGAAGTTGGGTTGAAGCCATGCAAGAGTAGCTGCTTCAATTCAATAGGCAGAAAGTTTGGAACCTTTATCCCCTTCCTCATAGGAAGACTACTATAGGAACCAAATGGGTGTTTAGGAATAAGAAAGATGATAGAGGAATTGTCATTAAAAACAAAGCTAGACTCATGGAATCTTCTATCAGGGCTGCCCCTAGGCCAAACACTCAAAATGATGAGTTGAGGGCAGTCATGATCAACTACTTACAGACTAGGAACTATGACATAGATAATATCATCCCCCTCCCTTTAGATAAGTTAAATGAACTGGCTGACAAGGAATTGTCAAATGAAAGAAAGGAGGCAGAGGATGCAAGCTACTTCTTTAGATCAAAGAAGAAAGAAGAAAGAAAAGATTGTACAAGCATGTGCCTACTCTCTCCCCAGTTCAAGAAAGTCCTGTGCAAGAGGATGTGGTGCCACAAGAAGCTCAGGTAGACAAAGAAAAGGATAGGATCAACATGATCAACTACCTGAATGCCACAGGCTTCTATCAGGCTGCTGCACTCCTTCCCTTACCCTTTGATTATATTGAGTTTAAGTACCTCAAAAAATTGAACTTGAGATAGTCAAATAGAGAAAGATCACCAAAAGGAAGTTAAGGGAAGAGGCTGCAAAGTCAAGAGCCATCATTTAGAAAAGCATGAAGAAGTCTGCTGATAGGCAGAGGATGATAAGCTTCTTGAAGCTGTATGGATTCTCTAGAAGGATACTTGGTCCTATGTCTCTATCCACCATGGATGAGCACATCAGAGTGATCAAGTAGAAGATTCAAAGAGGTGAACTTGTTGAGTTACACTCCCCACCAAGTCAGGTACCTCAGGAAGTAGAGATTAATGTTGAACCATTTGAGACAACATAACCTGAATCTCTTGCTGAGCCTCAGCAAGCTTCCACTTCTGATCCACAGCAGGGTTCTGTCCCTTCTCAATCTGACCTTGTGAGAGAGGAAAACCCAACTGAGAAAGACAAAGAAGATCAATCAAGTGTTGCAGGCTAGTCTTCTCAGTTAAAAGGTTCAAAGAGGAGAAAAAGGATGGCTTCCAAACTAAAGCCAATAAGAAGAAAGAAGCATCCATCTCCAAACCTCAAGATGAGTTAGAACATCTAGAGGATGGCCAAATAGAGTATGCTCCACCAACTCCAATTCAAATAGCTCCTCTAGCATCAGGGAGACCCATCTTGTCCTGGACATAAACCACAAATCCAAAAAGATGGCATGTCATCAGAGATCAGAGTATTGAAAATGTTTACACATGGTAGGATATGTTTACTCTGCCTTTGCATGATCTCTTTGACATGAGAAAACAGTTTGAAAGTCTGAGTGATCCTGATCATCTCATGAAGAAAGGGATGGTCATAAACCTGATGAGGACTATTAATATCTGAAGTCTTTAAGTGTTTTGGTAGCATCATCCTAGGCGGAGTTTATAAGGATTAAATGTAAAGGCTGATGCAACCCAAACACCCAAAGTCTCTCCGGCATGCATGCACAAGTGTACTGAAGTAGATAGCTTGGAAGTTTCACACCAACATTAGAAAATACAAGAAGTGTGAAATCTTCTGAAGACAAGACCAATATCTTCCAAAGCCAAAGATGAAATCTTTCGAAGCGTCAAAGACAAAGTCTTCCGAAGCCAACACTTGAAGACAAATTTCTTCCGAAGACTTTTAAACACATGCTTTATCTGATGTACCTTTACATAAAGCTGGACCCCTTTCCGCTACACTTCTGTAAAGTCACCAACTTTCATAAGTTATTGAAAAGGTCCATGCTTTTGGTAACTATACATTGAGGTTTTAAGTCTGTAACTTTCTACTTTATGTACTTTATCATTTTTGTAATATATTAGGATGTGAGCTATGGCATGTCATAATCACTAGTTAAAAGGCAATTTGCCTTTTGACTCTACATTTGATTTTGTTTGTTGTCTAGTCAATTGTATCTAGCTGGCCTAAAAGTATGGCTGTCTGTAGGATGTAGTATATGTATCTCAAGTACTTGTAACTTCTAATATGATTTTGTAACATTTGTAATAGAACTTGAGAAGGCAATACACTAAATCTTGAAAACCAACTCCTTGTGTGTTTTGCTATCTTGTTCTGTCTCATATTTACTTGTGTTCTTATCATCTCTACAAAAGGTTATCTGGTTCCCTGTTTGATCTATTAAGTGTTCTTAGCAACTCTCCTCATTGTGTTGTTGTGTTGTAAGTGCATACCCTTCACCGGTCTTGAAGAATCATGTTGCTAAGTATCGAAGAGTTAAGTATGAAAAAAATACTCTATATGGATTTACACATGAATATTTTGTTCCTACTTACCTTATACACACATGTAAAATTTAAGTGTGTTTATCATGCATGACTCCCTCTAATAAAAAGTTGGATCTTCTAATAAACCTTCTACTGGTGAAGCCAATCGTCCTCCTTATGTGCTCATCCATGGTGGATAGAGACATTGGTCCAAGTCTCCTTCTGAAGAATCTATACAACTTCAAGAAGCTCATTATCCACTGCCTATCAGTAGACTTCTTTTGACTCTTTTGGATGATGGCTCTTGACTTGGTTGCTTCTTCCCTCATCTATCTATTTGTAGACTTTTGTTCTTTGAGTACTTGAAGTTCAAGTTGTTTGAGATACTGAAACTCATTATACTCAAGGACAAGGAATGAAGTACAACTGCCTGATAGAGTCCTATGGCACTCAAGTAGTTGATCATGTTTAGCCTATCAGCTATTTTATCTACCTGAGGTTATAGAGTTGCCACAGTCTCTTTCACGGGGCTTTCTTGAGCTGGGGAGAGAGTAGGAACATGTTTGTACAGTCTTTTCTATCTTCTTTCTTCTTTTATTTGGAGGAGTAACCTTGCATTCTCTGCTTCCTTACTCTCTCTAGACATTGTCATGTTTGCCAATTTATTTAGTTCTTCTAAGAGGAGAGAAATGATCTCATCAGTATCATAGTTCCTGGTCTGTAGGTAAGTAATCATGACTGCCCTTATCTCATCATCTTGAGTGTTTGGTCTGGAGGTAGCCCTGATTGCAGCTTCCATGAAGCCTGAAGATCCAATGGAACTTCCTCCCTTTACCTTCCCCTTCCTCTCTTTCTCTCCTACTCCTCAACCTCCTTAGGAGTCATTATCCTTTTCCCTTTTCACCTACAAACCTTTGTGACTTAGGGTGGATAGAGCTTTGGCCTTTATTGCTTGGAGTAGCATCTAGGCTCTGGCTAGAGAGAGGTTGTGATACACCTTCACTAGTTGATTATTGAAGTTTTTGGTTCTGTGATAGTCCTCATAGGTTCTAAGGTCACAGGGCCTTCAGTCAAGGTTTTTCTTTTGAAGCTAACCTTAGGGATCACCTCAACATCCAATTGACCAATGACATTGTTTGCTCACGTTTGTCTTCTTGCTTTAAACATTTAAGCAATCTAGTATTGAATCCTTCAAGCCATTCTTCTAGCTTGCCTGAGTTGACTTGGGTTGGCAAGTGGCATCCTGACTAGATCAAGACCTTTATAGTAGTTCAAGGTCTGAAAGTTGAAGACTTCTTGCTATCCTTAAACTCTAAGTATGAGGGCTCTTCTATAAGTATCATAACTCCACGCAATTATGTAGTTGGAAGCTCCTTGGGGTGGAGTTGACATTGCCCTTGGAACTCCCTCCTCAAAGAGACTTGGCATGCGTGAGTCCACATCTATGTGAACTTGAGGAGGTTGCTGAGTATAGACAAATACAAGCGAGGATGGTGAGTCCTCAATGTCCATACTCTATGAAGAACTCTCGAATTTTGTGATATTTGTGACTTTCTCCCCCTTTTGGTAGCA
This sequence comes from Flaveria trinervia, assembly GCA_025506515.1. Taxonomy (NCBI): domain Eukaryota; kingdom Viridiplantae; phylum Streptophyta; class Magnoliopsida; order Asterales; family Asteraceae; genus Flaveria; species Flaveria trinervia. The sequence goes on along the minus strand of CM046452.1, from coordinate 32,492,597 downwards.
TCACCTACTTGAACAAATGAGCTAGGAGTTAGGTCAATCACATTCATAGGTTCTTGTGTTCCTGGATGAGTTCCTTTTAAAGGTCTCCCAGCTAGTTTCTCCTTAAGATAAGATATCTCAAGTTACTGATCATTGACCCTATTTTGTAAGATAGTCACCTGGATTCAAGGTGACTAACCAGGACTAACCTTAGAGACTAAATATGAGCATGTTTGTGATAGTTTCTGCACCTTTAGTCTCATGTTCCTCTCATCTTCATCAAAAGAATCATTAGAGGATGAGAGAATTTTACAAAAGTCCTCACTCTCACTATCGGCATGGTGTTCTAGGTTGCTAGATTTCCCCTGCTCAGTGACAACTTCAACTGAAGTGTCAATGGGCTGAGTTGCCATGGTTGAGGCCTGAATGATGTGATCACTTATAGAAATTAGAGCCTCTTCCATATGGACCTCCTGAATGTGTTAAGAGAGATTCACCTCAGTGATAGGTGAATGATGTGGAATAGACATGGGAGATGTAGGAGCACTCATCTCTCTTTGAGTAGGGGAAGAGTAGAGAGAGACATGGTACTCACTGAATCCCATTTTTCATCATCATAGAATTCTAGGTTAGGGATAGGTGGTTAGATCTAGAGACTGGGGATGGTAACTCCCTTGATGGTTGTTCACTAGAGATTTGAGACTCTAAGTGAAGACTTAACGCTGTTTGGTAATGAGCTCATCAAACTGAGCATGAGGAACCTTAGTACTGATTGTAGTTAAGATGGGAATGGCTTGCTCCTAAGGAGAAGTGGGAGATCCAGTGCCCACGTCTTCGTGTAAAGATGATATAGAGCATGCACAAGCTTAATAGCTTGAGCAGAGGTTCGTTTGGATTTTCTTTGGTAGGTGAGGCGTATTTGTGGTTATTAAGAGGTTGAGAAGTAGAAGGTGTAGTTTCAACACTAGCTTGTGTTGCTAGGTTGTCACCTTGAGCAACGAGCTCTAACATTTTTTGGACAAGGGTTGTTTCTACTCAGAGAAGCCAATAGTTGGCTTCTTCATAGTCTTAAAGATGTCGGGCTTCATCGGTCCCAATTTAAGAATATTACCTATTCCTCTTAGTGTGAGCCTAGTTCACAGTTGAGAATATGTTGAACATATCTAGGGAACATATAATAGTTTAAGGAGTCCAGATTTGCAAGTAAATTTGTATAAACAAATGTTGAGTACCCAAATGTACCTCCTAGACCATCCATGGACAATAAAGGAGATATCTTCAAGAATCTGGTCCCATCCCCCATGCTTGTTTAATAAGCTGTGGATGACCATATGAAGTAGGTACTTCCATTGCGATGAGAACTTCCCTTTCTTGAAGGTCTTTACAAAGAAATCCCCCTTATATCCCATCTGCTTAAAGGAATGATTGACAGCTCCCTTTGGGAAGGAAAACTCACCTTATTCATCTTTTAGCTGAAGATGGGTGTTGATGATGGCCGGAGTGATAAAGATTATCATCCCTATACTGTGGCCAACAGTTCCGTCTCCCCATCCATAATAACCTCTTAGCGGGTCTTCCAGAATTCTAACAACTGATTCTCATAGAGTGAAGGATCAATGTTAAGGTAGGTGAATTAGTTAGACAAAGAGAGGAAATGATAGATCTCTAAGAAACTTAGATCTTTCTCAGAGTCCAATAGAGCAACCTGATTGTGTTGCTTGTGGAGTTGCATGGAAAAATCTGGATTGCTTCTGTGGTTGAGGTTAGCCATTTGAGAAAGATTATTAGTGAAGGAAGATAAAAACAAAGGCAATTTGCGGGTGAATTTTGGTTTTAGAATAATTCAGATGAAGAAGAGAGTGAAAGAGGGGGAACGGTTGGGTATATATATGAAATGGATCTGAGACAAAGTTAATACAAGAGAATAAACTTTAAAATCCGGATGTCAGTCCCGCCTCTAAAAAATGCCTAAAAAGTACTTTTCTTGGAAGTCTAAAATCTTCCGAAGGTATTTTACTTCGAAGTTTTTGATGAAAAGCTTTCGAAGCAAAAATGACTTCGGAAGATAATCCAAAGTGTTTAGAAAAATTTTGATTCGGAAGAAATTTTACCGAGAGAATCTTATTCTAAGAAGAATAAAACTTCCCTGACCAAAATGCTTTAGAAGAAATTATTCTTCAAAATCATACAAGTACTCAAAAATTAATTTAAGCTTCAGAAGATATTTTGAAAATTTCTTCTGAAGGTAAATTCTCTAAAGTAGTTATTTGTTTTTTAAGACATTAGTTTCTTTCAAAGGTAAATACATATCTTGTTGGAGCATATATAGTCATATATAGTGTGTCCGTCGCTTGTCGAATAGTCTAGGCTTAATGTTATACACCTGATATGTTGGAAACACATGAAACTGGGTCATTCGCAGGAGCATATGCGAATGAGACTCAGTCGTACGACTGAGCCATACTAATGGACCAGCCGTGCAACTGAGAGATGCGATTGGGACATTCGTAAGACTGAACCATAAGTTGGTCCATTCGTACGATTGAACCATACGCATGGTCCAGTCGTACAATTGAACCATACGCATGGTCCAATCGCACGAATGGGCCCAGTCGCATCTAATATGGGCCGAGGCCTATATACAAGTTTCAATGTGTAGAGAGATTAAGGATTTCTAAAGGTTTTTGAGAGGAAGTCGGCCCGGAGCCTAGGGCTGCCGGATGAGAGGGGAGATCATGCTCGATCTTCCCCTTGCCAAGAGTCTTGATTCTTATGTTGTAATGAGCTTGTAATTGTTAGGTTTTGTTCAATGAAACCATTCAATTATAGTTCCTATTATTGTTTGACTTTTTGGTTTGTGCTGTTGTTTATCCTTCCGTCAAGAACATGCTCGGATGTTTATCAATCCAAAACCGACTTCACATATCTTCTTAAAAATAAAATGATCATTCAAAAATCTAAGGAATGTCTTTTAAAAAGATTTTTTCTTCCAGATGAAATAAGAACTTATGAAGGTGATAAAATAGACAACTTAGGACACACAAGTTTTAGAAATAATATGAGTTAGTTTTAAGAAAAACTACTCAAAGTTAATCATCCCAATAGCTGATAGAAGGTACTTAAATCTCTTTTCATCAAAAGCTTTAATGAACAGATCAACATATTGTTCATTTATGCTAACTTTGACTAGTTTGATTAATCCTTTTTCAAAGTTATCTCAAATCAATCGATACTTGATATTGATGTGTTTTGTCCTTGAGTGCTTAAGAGGATTCTTTATTATAGAGGTAGCACTGTTGTTGTCTTTGTGGATGGGAGTCTCATTGAAGTTAAATCCATAGTCTAACATCTGATTCTTAATCCAAAGCACTTAAGCACAGCAGCTTGCAGCAGTAATGTATTCAGCTTTAGTAGTTGATGTAGACATACAGGATTGTTTCTTGCATTGCCAAGAGACTATCCTTCCACCAAGAAATTGACAACCCCCTGATGTAGACTTTGTAGTCATGTTTCAGTCACCATAGTCACTATTTATGTATGCATACAGATTGAATTTAAAATTCTTTGGATACCAAAAGCCAAGTGTTGGAGCACCTTTGAGGCATCTAATAATCCTTTTAGGAGTAACTAGGTGTTCATGGGGTTGGCTTGATATCTTGCACAAATACATTTGGCAAACATGATATTAGGCCTGCTAGAAGTGAGGTACATAAAAGACCTTATCATAGCCTTGTAAAGATGTTCATCTACACACTCCCCCTCAAGATCAAGTCCAAGGGAGTGATTTCTGGCTATAAGTGTCTTACCAACCTTACAAGAGACATGTTGAATCTTGTAAGTATTTCTTATACATACTTTGACTGACTTATGAAGATGCCACTATCAACTTGCTTCACTTGATTTCCTTGAAAGAAATTAAGTTCCCCTATGGCACCCATTTCAAATCTATTCTTCATCAACTTCTTGAAGTCTTTGCAAAGCTTTGGATTAGTTAACCTGAAGATAATGTCATCTATATATACTTTAACTAGCATTAAGTAATTCCATATACCTTTGATGAAAGAGTTCCATCTATAGTACCTCTTTTGTAGCCATGCTGACAGAGATACTGAGATAGAGTCTCATACAACTTCCTTGGTGCTTAGTGCAGCCTATAAAGAGCGTTCTCAAGCTTGTAGACATGATTAGGATGATTAGGGTCTGTAATGCCAGGTGGTTGTTTGACATACACTTATTCATCAATCACCGTATAGAGAAAAGCACAATTGACATCAAGCTGGTAGACCTTGAAATCCTTGGATGCCACAAAAGCTAAGAATATTCTAACAACTTCAAGTCTTGCCACAGGAGTAAAAACATCTGTGTAGTCAATTCCTTTTTCTTGTGTATATCATTAGACAACTAATATTGCCTTATTCTTAATGACAAGTCCTCTATCATCTTTCTTATTCCGAATACCAATTTGGTTCCTATGGTAGTCTTCCCTTTAGGAAGAGGACATAGGTTCTAAGCCTTTGACTTTTGAATTAAAAAAATTCCTCTTGCATTGATTCAATCCAACTTCCATCCTATAAAGCCTATCAACTTTCTTTGGCTCGATCTAGGATACAAACAAGAGTAAAGACAAACATTTGCATTATAGTTTTGTCCACTGTTCACACCCCTATGTCAACATCTCCAATGATGTTTGTGGTAGGATGAGACTTGTGGATCCTTAGTTGAGGGATCATAAAAAGTTTTTTGGAGAGATCTAAATCAAAGAAATTTAGATCTGGCTATTGTGATTCATCCACCACATCAACACACTTATCAAGAGAAACTTGATCCAACGAGTGTGTGATGTCATTGATGTTGTCTTCATAGAGTGGTTGTCTGCATCAAGAAATTCTTGATCACTTTTACCACCATCATGATCTCCTATATTTAAAGCTCCTTCATTTGAGTTTTGTGCCTCTGAACTAGAATTTGAAGGCACCTTAGATGTATCAGCTGGATTGTCATTATTGTGTTGATAGGAACTCTATTTGGAGGGTAGTTACAACTGGAGCTGAAGTAGTTTAACTGATAGTCTTCTTAGCTCAAATCTTGGGTTAGGATCACCTGCTGATAGTATATCTATAGATCTTGAAACACGCTCACAACATTAATTAAAGCAGTTGGTAACCAAATCAAGATCAAATAACCAATCAGGACCAGAACCTTCACACTAGAGTGTGCTCATTAAAAGTCACATTGGCTGACTCCTCAACTACTCTAGTTCTGATATAATTCTATAAGTCTTAGCTTGAGAAGTGTATCCAATAAAATGCCCATCATCTCATTTTTTAACAAATTTGGCTATTTGGTCTTGGATATTCAAGATGGTGCAAGGACATCCAAATGACCTGAGAAACCCAATAAAAGGTTTCTCTTGTGCCAAAGTTCATAAGGAATCTTACCAGGAGTCTTAACTACTAATACTCTATTTTGTACATAGCAGGCAATGTTTACTACCTCTGCCTAGAAGGTGATGGGCGTGGAGGATTCCACTTCAACACTATCTTGGGCTTGCCAGTAATGGCATCAACCTCAGACCTTCTGATATACCTAGTAGGCTGTTGGGGTCTGAAGTTAAACCATCTGGTGTGGTACTCCTTCTTTAGGGCAGCCTCGAACCAGCCTGACATCTTCCTTGGTTCAGCATACAAAAGCTTTAGCTTAGCCAGCTGGTTGAGCTCAAAACCTGGTAGAGTCTTCAGATCATGTGGGAATCTGAAGTACTCTATGCCTCATTCTCTCTTAACCACATAAGCATTAAGATCCTCAAAATACGCCCATGCTATGATCCTTCCTGACACCTTGTGATGTTTCTTGACTCTGTAGAGTTTGGTGTAGGCATCCTTCTTTGGTGCAGCACGTTGGGCTCTAACTTCTTCAAAACATGCAGCCCACTCAGCCTTTCGAATGTCGACATCATCATTTGAGGCTTGGGCTGTTCCTACTGCTTTCTCTATTTCTTGCTCCATCTTGTTCAACACCTCAAAAGTATCACTGACAAGGGATTCACCCAGATTGGGGACCACATTACCCTCATTGTCAGCGTACTGAGGGTAATCCTCGGCAGTGACATCTTCGATCTCGACTTCATCAACATCGTTGAGCTCTTCGTCACTAGTCGAATCGCATGTTGGAGCATCTTTCACTATCTCATCTGGATTTAGCTTGAAAATCTCTGCGAGTTGCTCGTTGATAGGTCATGAATATTTCCCTTCTTCAGGGGTATAATTCACTGACCTCCTAACAATCCTTTACAGATCAAGAATCATTGTTAGCTGAGTCTTGACCTGCTGAAGGGGAGCAACATCAAACTCATCTCTTTGGTAATTTGGATCTGTGTTGATTTAAACATTCAACACATAAATCATTAGTAATTAATCAACAGAAATGCATTAACTTAATATAACATTCAATACATCATTTTCAATACAAGATTCAAATACAAAAGTAAATAAATACATAAACATCTAGTCTTTACTTTTATCCTGTATCATCGTCTCGTCACTTGGAGGAGCAGAAGTAGAAGCTGGTTGGTCTTGTCTGTTCTTTGACCTTTTCTCTTGACATGAAGCAGAGGCCGATGCAGCTGCATCCCCTCCTTCTGTTTCATCATCATCGTCCTTCTCTTCTGTCCTATCTCCTTCGGTTTCCTCATTCTCCTCTGTATCACCCTCATCATCCTCATCATCCTCATCATAATATCATCATCATCATCTCCGTCCCCTTCCTTGATCATCAAGGGCTCCTCCTTAGATCCTTTCAGCTTTAACATGATAGTCTTCTTTGCCTCCTCCAACTCCTCTATCTTCTTGCTTGATGTGACACTATGTGCTTGGAGTTAGGCTATCTCAGTGCTCTGAGCAGCCATCTGTTGGGTCTGCTCCTATAACTCGAGCCTGCTATGCAATCTGGTGAGATTGTGCAACAGTCAGGTCAGTAAGCTGGCGGATCTGGGCCGCCTTCTCCTCATCTGCAGCCAGTAAGCGCATAACCATCCTGTTAAGCGCAGACAGCTGTTCCTCTACCCCGATTGGAGGTAGAGTGAGCATAAGTATGTTGGGATGGGCTGAGGGTCTTGCTTGTGTGAAGTGGTGGTGTGGTCTGTAGTGAACATAGGTCTATGAATGGTGGGGTGATGTGGAGTAAAGGATATGGTGGTGTGGAATCTGTTACTATGGTGGAGGTATGGTGTTGGCTGTGGTAGCTGTGGTGATGTGGTGGTCTGTGGTGGTGACGAAGGTCACCGACGCTTCTTCTTCTTCTGCCCATGGGGCTTAGCCATCCTCTTCCTCCTCGTCCCCGTTGAGGTGGATGCTCCCCCTACAACCCTGCCTGCTACCCCGGTGCATAGCTTTGGTCAGTATCAGTCTCTCAGGAGTCTCTCGGGTGTTCACCAACCACCCTTAGCCCAGTTCTGTGGGAACAACTTTGCTTCCCACAGTTCGCGTTAGGGGTCCTCATCCGACTCCTCCTCCTCCTCCGCACCATGAACAAAATCCTGATGGAATCCAACTGACTCGGCTACTTCTCCAGCTGGGACGGACACTGGAGGTACAACATCAGACACAGTGCCTCTAGGTGGAATAGGCATACCGTCTCCAGCATCCCCACTGTCATCATCATCTGAGTCATGAGTGGGTAGAGCAATCTGCTCCACATCAGAGTTACTATCATCGTGGCGCCACTTTCTCTTTGCTGGCACCACGTAGTCCTCCTGGCAGATGCCCAAAACAACCTCCTGACAGGGGTTTCACTTGCTTCCCCCGTACACCTTCATCCTCCCCAAGGTAGTGTCATCCATCACCTCGAGGACTACCGCATCCTCCTTCTCCTTCGGCAGGGAGGGAAGCTTCTGATCTATGATCATCTGCATAAACCTCGGGTACATACAGAAGCCCTCCTTCCCTTTCCCCTCGATGTTCTCACCAGGTAGGTGAAGATCATCTTGGAGAAGCTGAACGGGTGGTTCAGCACCAACGCAACATAACGCGTTCTGTATCTGGTCGGATAGCTCATCAAACCTCCCTTCCTGGAAGCTATGCACTTAAGCAGCACGTGCGCAAGATACTTAAACTGGGGACAGAGGTTACTCTTGTTGAGTACCCCAGCATTGATGTCCCCAGAGTACTTGGCTCTAAGAAAGCATCCTCTGACTGTGAGGGGGTGTAATCGAGTCGGACAATCAGTGTCATCCCCCAACTGTAATACGATCCTTAGATCCTCCTCTGAGATAGTAATAGCCTCTCCAAAGATGGTACTTCTGATGCAATGAGGCTCAGACGATCTATCAACTGTAGCGCCTTCCCAGAAGGCCTGCTGAATGGATCGATACAGAGTACAAGAGTAGATATGGCATGTGCAATCCTCGATCTCAGTAAAATGTGATGATGCCAGAGAAATCAGCAGCGTTTCTGGATGTCAAATCCAGATGAGCACATATATTGTGCTTCGTGCTCATAGTCCATCGACTCGCCATCTGTTACACAAAGATAGTAACGTTAGTACCATTGGCTAAGAAAGTCATGAACACTTAAACTTGAAGAAATCTTTCTGTCATGCGATTGAGATTGTGCGACTGAGATCAGTCGTGCGATTGAACAGTGCGAATGGGGTTCAGTCGTGCGACTGATCCCATGCTACCATGAGTGTGCGACTGGGCTCATACGTATATAACCTCATGCGGTTACACCAGTCGTGCGACTAAACTTCATACGCATGGTTCAGTCGTGCGTTTAAGCAGTTCGCACCCTTCAGTCGTGCGACTGAAGTTCATCAATCTGTCCATTCGCATGATGTACTGACTGTTCAATTCAAATTCACTTTTTCACCACTTTTGAGTTTTAGACATCGTTATTTGGTTCATTTGACTCGCAATACATTCTTATAACCCTAAAATCTTTACTTTCTTTTGTTTGAGTCATTTAGTTAGGTTATTTAGTCACTTAAGTCTCGGTTCTTTTGCGAGTCCGAATGTACCGATTTTGCATCAAATGAAAGTTATGGGAGTGCTTCTTTACCGTAAATTACCTGTAGAGTCGATGTATATGGTCAGTAATCAAGAAACGGGGGGATTTAGAGATCAAATGAAATTTGGGCAGAGTGGCGTTAAGTCGTGCGATTCAGGGTTAATTTGAGGGTGGTGAGTCTCTGCGACCGACTCCCCTCTATTTATACTAACCCTAGATTCAATCGTGGCGACTGAGCTCATACGCACCTTTCAGTCGTGCGAGTGGGACTCAGTCGTGCGATTGGTTCAGTCGTCCTTCTTCGTCGTCGACTGGATCTCAGTCGTGCGACTGACTCACTCGTCCGCCCTTAAGCCGACTAGGCCAATCGTATGGGCCATTCGGTTGGATGGTCCATATTCATGGTCCATTCGTACGAATGGCTTCCATTCGTATGATTGGTCCATACGTATGGTCCATTCGTGCGAATGGGTCATACTTATTAAATTTTCTGCCAATTTGAATATTTAACATTTAAAACCCCTTTAATTGTAGAAATTAACGTTATGAGCATTTGATCATCTCAGACATGATCGTTTTGACTTGAAAAATTTTTGATCACCTCAGACGTGACTGTTTTAAACTTTTAAAACACATGTGGTCATCTCAGACATGACCCTTTTAGTGAGTTGATCCCTTACTGATTTTCTGATGTAGTCCGACAACAAACAAACTAAAACGACTAACTAATTAGAAAATTAAACTAAAGAATAAAAATAAGAATTGTTTTTGCTTTTTGTGAGAGATAAATCCTAAGATGGAATCTACTGGATTTGGTTCCGAATAGACAGCTTCAACTTAGATTGACCATACCTGGACCAATTCAATTTTGGAATCATACAGGCAAGTCAAATCATTTTGGACTTGTTATCAAAATCTTTTGATGCTCAATTCTTGGTATTCATCCAGAGTCGTTAGCAACTTTAGGAAATCATACTGGAACTCTTAGATTACCACATTGATTTGAACTTTCAAGAATTGCAGCCACAATGATTGTCAATATGTTTGTCCACTTAAATCCATACACAGACTTTTGACACAAACTGTGTGATTGTTTTAGGTTTAATTATTTCAACTAACATTTGTGGATCCCACACTTATATGGTAATCAACATTCCTCAGGAGCTTTTGAGCGGTCTACGGGTATTATTACAAGGAGAGACTATTCTTAGAGCTTTCAAAGAGAAGCCAGTCCTCAGGTCAGTGCCATCGCACAACAGAGAGGCGGCAAACAACAATGAATTCTAGAATATCTAGGTTATGCTTATCCTCAGGTCAGTGCCATCGCACAGCAGAGAGGCACACAACCTATCTCCTTGTTAGAGCAGCTTAATATTATTTTGCACAAAATGCACCAACAACATAAGTCATTAGCTTTATAGCATTTGTCTTTCATTTTTTCTTGCTTTGCTCTATTTATGGTCATCCGCACACATTTGTGGCGTTTACATGCTCATTTCCCCTTAATTGAATATTGTTGACTGTGTTAACCAGTGATAAGATGGAACCCACAGTCAGTTGAACAACTTAGTTTGATCTTGAAATCACCAGTCAAGTCTAATCATCTATTGTGTTGAATCTACCGACATATCATTTGTGGTCTAGCAACCTCTAGGTCTACTCTCGTTGTGTTGCCTTAGGAGTTACCAGTTTTTCTATCATCTTCCCTTTTATATTGCTTAGACTACACAGACTTATACTTTGAATCTTTGCATCTTTTCTAAATTTAAATTTTACAGTCCCTCTTGATTTGTTCCTGTATACTATCATTTTCCAAAGGGTTGAATCGGTATCACAGTTACGGTCTACCTTATATTAGCTATCCACTCCTTCTCCCTCGTTTTTTTAAATGTTACTTGCTGACAAATTCTCCCCCTAAAATACTAAAATCATAACTGGTTTAATTATTTTAGGATTTTAATAAACAACAATAACATGAGTTTAAATTAAACAGACTAAAAAACAAATAAAATAAAAAATAAAAAGAAAAACTTTAACTAAACTACATCAGACTACACATTATCATCATCAGGAATAACCTCACTTTTCTTTTAACGCTGTTGACCTCTAGCAAATATTGAAAACGTGGTTTATCAAGGCTTTAGTATAGAGGTCAGCGCGTTGAAAATCAGTATTAATTTTTACCACATCAATTAAGTTCTTTTCAAAACGTCTCTTATGAAATGGTATTTAATACCGATATGTTTGGTCTTAGGATGTTGGACCGGATTTTTAGTTACTGCAATTGCAGCAGAGTTATCAACACAAATAGGAGTAGAGGAGAACTTTAAACCGTAATCCTGCATTTGCTGTTGAATCCAGATGATTTGTGAACAGCAACTTGCAGCAGCAACATATTCGCTTCACAGGTTGACAATGCAACCGATGTCTGCTTCTTACACTGCCAAGTAACTAGTCTTCTCCCAAGAATTGACACCCTGCGGATGTAGACTTGTAGTTCATCTTGCAGCCTCCGTAATCCGAGTCACTATACGCCGTGAGCTCAAAGTCATCATCATCATGAGGATACCACAACCCAAGTGTGGGTGTACCCTTCAGATAACGAAAAATCCTTTTGACCCCGATCAGATGGTTGACCTTAGGCTTAGCCTGATATCTAGAACATAAACATGTAGCATACATGATATCAGGTCTTGAGGCAGTGAGATACATGAGGGATCCAATCATTCCTCGGTACATCGTGGCATCTACAAGATCTCCATTTTCATCAGGTGCTATGTCGTGATTCGTAGCAAGTGGAGTCCCAGCAGCATATGCATTCTCCATGTCAAAACGACTGAGAATGTCTCCTACATACTTGGTCTGATGTAGAAAGATCCCATTTGGTGTCTGATCCACCTGTAACCCGAGAAAGAACTTCATCTCCCCCATAGCACTCATCTCAAACTCTTTCTTCATAACTGCTTCAAACTCTTTGCATAACTCTTCGTTCTTTGAACCAAGATTATGTCATCAACATAGATCTGTACGAGCAGTAGGTCGCCATCTTTTTCTTTAATGAACAGCGTGCAGTCAATGACTCCCCTGCGAAAGCCGTGTTCACAAGATGAGTCGAGAGTTTTTCATACCAAGCTCTTGGAGCTTGATGAAGCCCGTATAAAGCCTTGTCGAGCTTGTAGACTCTATCCCGATGATAAGGATCTTCAAATCCCTCGGTTGACTGACATAGACTGTTTCTCTGATTTCCCCATGAAGGAATGCACTCTTCACATCTAATTGATAGACTTTAATCTTCATGTACGATGCATAGGCAAGGAAGATACGAATGGCTTCCATCCTTGCCACGGGTGCAAACACCTCATTGTAGTCAATTCCCTCGACTTGGCAAAAACCCTGAACCACCAATCGAGCTTTGTTCCTGATACGACCCCTTGGTCATCCTTCTTGCATTTCAAGACCCATTTGGTGCCAATGACTTTAGCACCTTTAGGTCTATCAACCAGAGTCCATACACCTAACTTCTTGAACTGAAGAAGTTCTTCTTGCATGGCACTCACCCACGACTCATCATTTAGTGCATCACTTACATATTTTGGCTCAAACTGCGAGACAAAACACCGATAAGCACCATCATGAATGTAACCCTTCTCCATAACCGAGGCGTAGTCAGCTGAATAAAGCTGATTTCGGGTTTGTACTCCTGATCTGACATCCCAATGACATTGTCTAGGGGATGATAGACGTTTAATCGTGATCCTGGAGTAGTGGGAAAACTACCTCAAAGCCAAGATTATGAACATTTGGTTCTGCATCTGAGGTAGTTGGAGTTTGAGGTTCCGTAGTCGAAGGTGCATCACTTGTAGATGCTTGTGGACTTTCAAGAACTGGAACCTGTTCCTCCTGATTGTTCTGGTCATCTTCTTTAGCTTCATCTCCAGAGGAGGAGTCACTGTCATCGACTACTTCCCCTGACGGAATAGATGATTCTCCCTGTGAGCTAGATGGTGTATTTAAGATATCATACATCATTCTAGTAGCTAACTTGTCATCCGAGGGAGAGAGAGGGATGTTGAAGGACTTGAAGAATCCATCATAGTCGAAAAGTAGGCGGTCCTTGCCAGTAGGTGGTGTGGTATATCTCTGAACGTCAACATTACACCACACTTCTACTAGACCGTTGAGTTGTTGTAAACTCGCTTGTTTGGTATGTTGTATCCTAGAAAGATTCCTTCATCTGCCTTCTTGCTGAATTTACCTTCTTGTGTCTTCTTCAGAAGTGTGCACGGTGCGCCAAATGGTTCGAGATACTCCAAATTCGGTTGCGTCTTTGTAGTAGCTCGTACATGTCTTTCCGTGGCGCTTGACTATCAGGACTCGATTCAGTGTATAACATGCATTCGCCACTGCCTCATTCCAGAATTGGATAGGCAGTTTCGAGTCTGCCAGCATAGTCCGTGCTGTCTCTATCAAGCTTCTGTTCTTTCTCTCAGCACACCATTCATCTGAGGCGTGTAGGCAGAAGTGAATTGATGCACAATTCCCTTTTCCTTGCAGTATGCCTCCATCCACTGGTTCTTGAATTCTGTTATGTTGTCTGAGCGTACTTGTCTAACCTTCAGCTTGTAGAGAGATTCCAGTGTGGTTACCAACTCCTTGAATGACTCAAATGTTTCTGATTTGGATTTCAGAAACATTACCCATGTGAACCTTGAGTAGTCATCAGTGACCACAAAACAGTACAAGTCGCCTGCAATGCTCTTTGTACTGACTGGACCAAACAGATCCATGTGAAGAAGTTCAAGAGGAAGTTCTATTGAATGAACTTTCTTTTGTATGAGACTTCTTCGTCTGTTTGCCTTTCTTGCAAGCTACACAAAAGTCAGGAAGCTAGAAGTTCTTGACATTAACTCCTCTCACCAGATCCTTCTGAATCAAGTGATTCAACTTCCTTTGACTAATGTGTCCCATTCTCCTATGCCAGGAGATGGAATCCTTCTCAGTAGCTTTAGATAGAAAACACTGAACCTCATGATCCGTTGTAGAAGCTGTTGATAGATCCAAAACATAAAGGTCTTTATATCTTGAAGCAGTCATCAAAACTTGGTCCTCTGGGATCACGTAGTCTTTCTTTAGCACGTAACACTTCTTGTTGTCGAAGATGACTTTAAATCCCTTATCACATATTTGGGAAATAGAAAGTAAGTTATTTTGTAGTTGTTGAACGTAGTTCACCTTATCAAACTTAACTTTCTGATTCCCCACTTCTCCCTGGGCTGTGATATAGCCTCCCTTGTTTCCAGCAAACGAAACATGCACTCCTTTTATTTGCTTGACGTTTGATAAAAGGGCCCTGTTTCCTGTCATGTGCCTGGATGCTCCGCTGTCTACAATCCACGTGTTAGTTTCAGCACTGTATCAAAACCTGCACATACAAAGTAAAGGATTAGTTTAGGTTAGGAACCCAAGCTTACTGGCTTGGGTTTCCAGAGGCATCACACATCATAAATTCCATCCATTGACCCTTAGAGGATGAGGGTAGCTCAGGTTCCTTTTGTCATCATTATCAGACACAGAGGATGTCTTCTCCTTCCATAATCCAGATTCGTGCAAGGCCTGTTGTGATAAACAGTCGACTGACTTACAGGTTGAATTTTAGGTTCAATAGTTCTTCTAGGTGGAGTCAGAGAATTCCTCTTAGAAGACCTAGGATTTGAAACCTGAGGTTCAATCTTCTTCCTAGGTGTCTGATAGAAATGACAATAGGAGGCAATGTGTCCATATTCACCACAGTTGTAGCACGACCTGCTATCAACTTTATGATTAAACTTTCTTTGTGGAGAAGTGTGTGACACTCTAGTAACATCACTCACTCTAGGTTTTGACTCTGGTTCTTTTGATGTTTCTCTGGTTTAACAAAGTTAACTGTTTTAACCTGTTAACATCTTTTTCTTTTGGTTAATTGGGTTTTGACTTGAAATATGTGAAAGATTAACCTTAGAAGTCTTTTTAGGTTCTGATTTGACTCTGTTTGACCCTGACTTTAAGTTAACCTTTTCAAATTCCTTTTCCAGATTAACACAAGGCAATTTACCCTTTGCCTTTGAAGTGGCCTCCTTTTGTTTGTTTCCAGAGTCAATAGATGAACATAAGGAATCTGGATCACTAACAAGAGGAGTAGACACCACATGATCCTTGATGGGATTATTATTATTGGTCTAGTCTTAGTGTTCATCAAAGTCTCAGGTGGTGGTGGAACCACTTTATAACCCAATTCCTCCCCGTTGTTCCTTTCTCTCACTAAGTGTTGGACTATGTGTGAAGAACTAGTCCAACTGTGCAGTTTCTGTTTTAATGAATTTACTTCTACTTCTAGAACGCCTTTTGCTTCTTAGTGTCTTCTAGGGAGTTAGATAATACCTAATGTCATTAGCTTGGTTAAAAGCAACTACTTCGGTTTCCCTAAGCTGTTTAGTCAAAAGGTCTATCTTTTCTTTATAACTATGCTCATTTGTTTTAATACCCTATTAGCCTCAGTGCACAATTGCAAATCTTTTACTAAGTTATCATTATGATCTAATAACCTAGCAAATTTTTCATCTATGCTATTCCTAAAAGTATCACAATCAGAACAAGCATGATTATCAAATATTTGGTCAGTAGTACTTACTTAAGTTGATTCAGAAGAGTTAGCCATCAACGCAGCATCAGATGTCTCTGGTTCTGGTGATTCTGTCTTTTCTGTCTCGGACGTGGTAGTCTCCTCTTTAGGCTTGTAACTGACCTCGGTTGCAGTTGCTCTTCACTATGTGACATCGCTATCTCAACTGCTAGATCTCCTTCACTAGCGGAATCATTGTCAATATCTTCTACACTTGCAATGTTTGATTCCCCTGGTGAGACAAACCTAAAGCTCCAATCCTGTCCTTCATCATCATGAGCAGTCAAGGCTTTTGGATCCTCGCTTGATGAAGTAGAACTGGTAGCTTGCTTGTCTTGACGAGTGAAGGACGAGAACGGGTTCCCGTTACCGTCTTCTTAGGCTTGACACATTCTCTTTTGAAGTGCCCCTTCTCTCCACAGTTGAAGCAGGTCACTTTGCTCTTGTCAAAGCCAAATGTGGTATCCTTAGTAGCTACCAAGTTCTGTCCGGTTTGTTTTACAAACTTCTTCGCCCTCCGGACAGCACTAGCTAAGGCCCACATTATGTCCATCCTCTCAAGCTCCATTTCGTCCACCTGCTCGTAGTCCTCGTCTGCCAGATGGCAGTTTCCAATCTTCCCAGCAACAAGTCATCATAAGAATGAACCACTGCATCCAAAAGATCCATGTGTTCTCGAGCTACTTCCACAGTCACATTACCGAGATTCTCGGTCTTCAGTTTAGTAGCACTTGCTTCGGATCCAATATAGTGGGTACAAGAAGGTCCCGACGTGTCTGATCCTGAAGGAGACGCATGTGAAGGACCCGATGAGCTAGACACAAATGCAGTCTGGAGAGGTGCTCCGGATGTCTTAGCTTGAGGCGTGGTGTTGTACAAAGCTGGATTTTGATTGTACGAAGACTTCTGAGCTCTGTACTTCATCCTAAGTGCCTCTTCTCGCAACTTAAGAATGAAGTCATTAATATCCAGTTTTGCCAACATTCATTCTGTCTCAGGTTAGACACGAATGAAGCCCACTTTTCAGGCAATCCGTCTGCAAAGTTAGTAACTTTCTCTTCCATGGTAGTAGCCACCCCATGTGTATGCAGTTCACTCATCAGATGGTAGAATCTATCTACATCGTCTAAACTCTCGTTTCCCATCGATGAGAAGTTATCGAATTCCTTCTTTAACTCCTTAGCCTTGATTGCCTTCAATGAAGCATTCTGTCGTACCTCTTTTCTAGCTCATCCCAAAGTTTCTTGGACTGCTTATTCTTGAGTACTGGTGGAATATGTCTTTAGGAATAGACTGTGTAATCAATGCATAAACTCTTTTCTCTGCATTGTATTTAACTTTCTGCACGTCCGTCATCCCTCCTAACGTTAGCTTAACTCCATCAGCTCCCACCGGTGTACTATATCCGATCTCGATGGCTTCCCACAGATTCGGATCCACTCCATTGAGGTAGATCTCAAAACGTTGTTTCCAGTGGGGAAACTCATCTAACGTCAAGAGCTTTGGTGGTTTATTATGATTACCCACCTCACTCTCAAGCAACAGCAGGTTCTGTATCCTAGAGTCCTTCCTAGCAGTAAAGGCTGACATTTGATCTTCCATGGCGAATAACTTTAAGTCTAATAAAACAAACTGTCACTGGTGCGACTGAAGGATGCGAATGGTCTAGTCGTGCGTATGAACTCTGCGACTGGTTCAATCGTGCGGCTGAACTAAGCGATTGGCTCAGTCGTGCGAATGAATCTGATGCGTATGAGCAATGCGAACGAACGGTTCAATCATACGAATGGAGATGCGACTAGGTCCAATCGTGCGTCTGGACTATGCGAATGAAGTCCAGTCGTGCGAATGGACTCTCGTGCGATGAAGCTGCTGTTGCAAAATTTTCTTGGTTAAAGTGTTTCAGCCGTAAAAATTCGAATTTTCGCAAGGTCTAATCGCCTAAGTCCGTAGAAACCAAACTTTGATGAGCAGGGAACATCCAAGATCACTTTTGACACCAAAAATTGCGTTTTAATGCAAAAACACAAATTTTTTATCAATCTTGATTGAATCACACGTAATCAAGAGCCAAAGCTCTGATACCACTTGTTAGGACCTGGTATTTGAACGAAATACCTAGTGATTAGCGTGTAAACCAGATCAAATAGTGCGGAATCCTATTTGATTGGCGATCCAATCAGTGAGAACACATGAAGAATCAATCAAGAATTGAATCTAACGTTAGAAGTCGATTGGGAATCAATCTAATGTGTCTGTGAACTTGGAGAAACGAATTGGGAGGCTTCTGGATGGCTAGGGTAGTCTGAAATTGTAATTAACGAATGCTCTAGTTTTTCCACGAATGGGTTGTATTATAGGTTAGTATTGTTCATTCGTGCGACTAAACCATTAGTATGGTTCAGTCGTGCAATTGAACCATGCGGTTGATTCATCCGCACGACTGAGTGTTCAGTCGTGCGACTGAGCCAATCTTATGTTACAATCATACGACTGATCCAGTCTCCTGGTTCAGTCGTGCGACTGAGTCATTCATATGAAGTATTCATGCGTATGGTCCATTCGCATGAGAACTTCATTTTGTTAAGTTGAATGTATTAATTAATATAACATTATGTGTAACAATTCAAACAACCACAAACCTAATTAACCAATTCAACGTCGACTCATTAATGAAATATTAAACATTATAAATAACAAACAAACAATATCATTTCATTAATCATCCAGCATTACCTCAAATCCGACAACAAGATCTATTACATTCATATCATGATCTAGAGACATACATGTATCAACAGGGCCTAGGTAGGGTGGGACGTCACAAACTAGCAACACATATGGCAGTGGAAACAAACCAGCATAAGAGCACAAAAGGAGAGAACATCACATGGCATTTAATACTAAAGGAAACCAGGGCTCGAAATAGATCTAGCCCCTAAATGAATTGTACATCTAACATAAATACAAAGTGTAATGATCAACAATAATTATAAATTGTTCAAATTGTTTTTAAAATCAAATAAGCCAATGCCATGGTCACGGTGCTAGGTCTAGGTCTTCAACAACAGCTAGAGTCCCTTCATAGATTACCAGAAACATGCTAAAAAAGAAATTGTGCCAACTAAAAAGTTGGTGAATTCAAATGCTTAAAGTTTATAAACAAAAGGATTCAATAGAATCCACATTTGATTTAAAAGAACCTAAGATTCACTTTTGTGGGGGATCACAATCAACCCTGCACTCAGTCCCAGCTAGCCTCTTCAAAAGTTATATTATACCGGTTAATCCCGAAGGAAGAACTGAGCCTCAAAACAGTGAACCATACCTGCCAGATGGTTCACCTAGTATCTTATAAAAACTTGTCACATGCCACAAACAACCCCGTAGGATCTTAGTGTGGTACCCTTCCCGTTCATCACGGAAGGCACTGTGTGTGAGGGATTCCCTAAGTAGATTACCCATATAAAACAAGCGGTTCACAAAAAAACTAATGAATGTGATACAAGTATCAACAGATCTCAACACAACCACAACAAATAACATCACAATATAACACATAAATAGTTTAGAGAATTCTGTTAGAACAAAGAAAGTAAGGTTTTTAGTGGATAAATGAAGGAATAACACATGATGTACATGGTTCGGGTAAGATGAAGCTTACTTGTTGTATGTTTCATGATTTGGAGAGTGTAGAAAGACAATATGAGCTGGAGAACCTTGAACAAAGGCTAGAGAATCTCGAACAAGGCTGGATAATCTTGAACTTGTATGAACCGTGCACCAAAAGCTCACAAATCTTCACTTCTTGGGGTTTTGAGCTTGGCCGATCCTTGTGATGTTGTGTTCTTCGAACTATGGAGCTGGAAGTAGAGAGAAATTATGGTGTGGTGTGTTTTTTCTGGAGGAAGAAGCCAAGAGAGAGATGAGGGAGTGAGAGGAGTGTTGTGTGTGTATAGAGGTGGGAGATTGCATGGAATGGTAGTGGTGGATGGAGAGGTGGTGGTGTTTAGTGGAGAAGAGAGGAGGTGATAGGTGGAGAGGGGGGCTGTAAGGCCCCGTTCCCGGACGCTTACAGCTGGGTTCTCATCGCACATAAAACATATAATTGCATTTGCATTTAATAAATCGCAGCGGAAAACTAAAACAAACTTTCATTTCCATGTGAATGCTTTTGCAAACTAATACAACATTCATTACAAAAATAGTTTGTTCGCATTACAATGCAAAAACATTAATCAAAAGAATGCCATCCCAAAAGAGCTGAGTAGTCGCCCGTGCCATCCTCAGCAATCATTACCTGCCAACTGGAAACACATCAAAGTCAGCGTTGCTGAGTGAGTTCTAGTTTTATAAATAAAACATACTTTACTTTCATATAAAACCATTCGTACTTTTACATGATCACACATCATACGTACACATAGATAATATCATTATTATCTTCTTCATTCGTTCATTCGTTCTTTCATTACCTTACTTGCGCATCGGACATCATCCCAAACCAATACCATGTGCTACACCCCGGTTAGTCGTAGTTACCGGGCCGAAGTCAACAAATGACAGCTAAACGTATGCCACGGTACTAGGAGTAACCATCAGTCTTAGCTACTAGGCCGAAGTCAACGAATGACAGCTAAACGTATGCCACAGTACTAGGGGTGAGCGGTAGAGGTTCTACATTTAGGGTCAATCACCAAGAAGGACCCCGTATCCGATGTGTGCAAGACATTTCATCCGTTCATTAATACATGCATTCATTCATCATGTTCCTCTTTCTTTATCTTTCACTTTACGTTACATAATACTTCGTTCATTCATCATAATAGGTAGAGCCACAGGAAAGATATTATACATCACATTAAGGAACATAAACATGCATCAACATCACATCATACAGCGCAACATCATACATACATAACAAGCCTAAACATGCAACATCATCATCATCATCATGCCCAACATGCTTTCAAGACCTCGATCGTCATCTTAAAAACTCTTATGGGAACCTTTACATCAACACTTACATCTGCACTTTCCCCCGAAAGTCAAAAGTCAATCTACACCTTCCTCGGGTTCAACGGCCCTATTCGGGCGTATGGACACCCTTCAGTCGCATGGCCTCCATGCGACTGAACATCATGCGATTGAACTAATACGGATGAACACCTATGCGAATGAACATCCAGTCGTGCGAATAGACAATGCGGATGAACACCTATGCGACTGGACCTTCAGTCGTGCGAATGAACCTTCAGTCGCATGACCCCCATGCGACTGGCCCTCCAGTCGTGCGAATGAACCCCAATCATGCGAATGGACCCCAATCGCACCCTAATCGGCCGTATGACCTCCATTCGGCCTCTAGTCGGTCGCCTAGCCCTAACTGATGCAGAATGCAGTTCAACCCGACTGCAGCCGAGGGTTTTCGGCCCCCAAACTCATCTAAACCCATTTTAAGCCTAAATCGACCATCCTAAACCTTAGGGATGCATACCATAACATCATTCAAGCACAACCAAGAAGAAATCAAGTCACAATCGCGTCATACACATACATACACATACACAAACGGGTCAACTTACACACATACGAAAAACTCGATTTCAGATGTTTTCCAGCCCCGCAAATCGTTTGAAAACAAGTAAAAGAGGGGTCCTAGAACTCACCTAAACGAGCACAACAACAAGAGCTTCGATTCGGCTTGCTTCACGACGATTTTGGCGACCCGAACCGACCCGAACCAACACTTTTTCCTCTTTTTCCCTTCTTTCTCTCTATTCTCCCTTTGTGAGCTGAAATGTGAGTGTGGGGAGAGTGGGCTGCCCTCTCCTACATATGTCATCACATTTCCCAACTTTTCTTCGTTGGCGGGTTTGGTCCCTCGACTTTTGGACTTTATTTTCTTTTCTTTCTTCACCGGCTTCAAAATAATAAATATTCGGGTGTTACAAGTCCACCCCCTTAAATAGGTTCGTCCCGAAACCTGTTATTCGTCGAACAAACGTGGATAATGCTGTCTCATTCTTCCTCAGTCTCCCATGTTGACTCGGATCCCTTCCTGTGCTTCCACTGTACACGCACAAGAGGAACCACTTTATTCCTAGCCTCTTTTCTTTACGATCGATGATTGCCACTGGTTGCTCCACATAATTGAGCCGTTCATCTACTTCGATATCTTCCAATGGAACAATCATGTCTTCATCAGCTATACACTTTCTCAGATGAGATACATGGAATGTCGGGTGAATCCCACTCAACTCATCTGGCAACTCCAATCTATAGGCCACCTCCCCTACTCGAGCAATGATTCGGAAAGGGCCTATATATCTTGGGCTCAACTTGCCCCGCTTTCTGAATCTGATAATACCCTTCCAAGGCGAGACCTTCAACATAACCCAGTCACCCACCTGGAACTCAATTGGCCTACGTCGCTTATCGGCATACGACTTCTGTCTATCTTTGGCTGCTTCATGAAGGCTTTAATCTTTTCAAGCTTTTCTGTCGTAGCCTCGATTACTTCGACGCTCCCCAATTCCTCTGACCAATATCACCGCAACAAACGGGTGTTCTGCATCTCCTACCGTATAGCATCTCATATGGTGGCATACCAATACTGGCATGATAGCTGTTGTTGTATGAGAATTCGGCTAACGGTAAGTGGTCATCCCAACTTCACCAAAATCGATCACACACGCCCGGAGCATGTCTTCCAGTGTCTGAATGGTCCTTTCTGACTGACCATCAGTCTGGGGATGATAAACCGTGCTAATATGTAACCTCGTCCCCATAGCGTCGTGGAATTTCTTCCAAAATTTAGATGTAAACCGAGTGTCACGATCAGACACAATAGACACCGGCACACCATGACGAGCTACGATTTCCTTGATGAACAGATCAGCCAACCTCTCAGATGAATACGTCTCGCGGATCGGTAGAAAATGAGCGCTCTTCGTCAGACGATCAACTATCACCCATATGGCATCATACCTTTCGGGGTACGTGGCAGCTTCGTAATGAAGTCCATGGTGATGTGCTCCCATTTCCATTCCGGTATATCCAAAGGTTGTATCTTCCCGTACGGCTTTTGATGCTCTGCCTTCACCTGTAAGCAAGTAAGGCACTTACTCACATACTCCACCACGTCACGCTTCATACCCGGCCACCAATAATCTTTCATCATGTCATGGTACATTTTCGTGGCACCAGGATGAATGGAGTATCGAGTCTTGTGGGCTTCATCCATTATCTTCACCCGTAGATCCCCAAAATGAGGAATCCACACGCGACCGAATCGAGTTCTAACACCGAGTGTGTTTTCACCCAATTCCCCAACCAGACCTCTCATTCTTTCCGAGTTAAGGTGATCTTCTTTCAATGCCTCATCTTGAAACTCCTTACTTGCTTCATCACATCGGAGGTCATGATTAATTGATAAGCTTTCACCCGAATCGGTTCGGGCCTTTCCTTTCGGCTAAGGGCATCCGCCACCACATTAGCTTTGCCTGGATGGTAATGGATCTCGCAATCATAATCCTTTATAAGTTCCAACCATCTCCTCTGCCTCATGTTCAGATCCTTTTGCTCGAAGAAATACTTCAAGCTTTTATGATCGTGAATATGGTGCATTCGCTTCGTCCCGTAGAGATAGTGCCTCCAGATCTTCAATGCAAAGACCACGGCTGCTAGCTCCAAGTCATGAGTAGGATAATTGACCTCATGAACCTTTAACTGTCGAGATGCATAGGCTATAACCTTCCCCTCTGCATTAACACACACCCCAACCCCGAGTAGGAAGCATCAGAATAAACCACTAGATCTTCACTTCCATCGGGTAATGACAGAACAGGAGCTCGAGTCAGTCTTGCCTTCAGCTCTTCGAACGCCTTCTCTTGAGCTTGACCCCATACAAACTTCATATCCTTTCGGGTCAACTTAGTTAGTGGAGAAGCAATCTTAGAGAAGTCTTGGATGAATCTTCTATAGTAGCCCGCCAAGCCCAAAAACTACGGATCTCGGATGGCGTCTTTGGTGACTTCCATTGCATAACCGCCTCCACCTTCGCCGGGTCAACCATAATCCCGTCAGGATTCACCACATGACCCAAAAACTGCACTTCGCGCAACCAAAATGCGCACTTGGAGAATTTAGCATACAATTTCTCCCTTCTCAACGTCTCTAGAACCTCTCGAATGTGACCGGCATGCTCAATCTCGTTCTTCTTCT
The DNA here is from genome assembly GCA_025506515.1 of Flaveria trinervia. Taxonomy (NCBI): domain Eukaryota; kingdom Viridiplantae; phylum Streptophyta; class Magnoliopsida; order Asterales; family Asteraceae; genus Flaveria; species Flaveria trinervia. The sequence continues at coordinate 32,468,732 of CM046452.1, read as the reverse complement.
TCGAATAATCAGTATCATCAATAAACACAATCACTGATTTATCCAACATAGGCTGACACACACGGTTCATCAGATTCATAAAAGCAGCTGGCGCGTTGGTCAAACCAAAGGACATGACAAGAAACTCGTAATGACCATAGCGCGTGCGGAAAGCTGTTTTAGGGATATCTTGCTCCTTCACCTTCAACTGATGATAACCAGATCGAAGATCTATCCTTGAGAACCACTAGCACCCTGAAGCTGATCGAACAAATCATCTATCCTCGGTAAGGGGTAGCGGTTCTTCACTGTCAACTTGTTCAGTTCGCGGTAGTCAATGCACATCCTCATACTACCATCCTTCTTCTTTACAAATAGGACCAGAGCACCCCAAGGAGAGATACTCGGTCTAATGAACCCCTTATCAAGCAGCTCTCGCAACTGCTCCATCAACTCTTTCATCTTGGTGGAGCCAATCGATATGGTGCCTTGGCAACAGGTTGGGCACCCGGTATCAAATCAATCTGAATTCAATCTCTCTGTCAGGTGGCACTCCTGATAAGTCTTCTGGGAACACGTCTGGAAAGTCACACACAACCGGTACATCGGCTAGTTGTGGTGTGGGTGTATCCACATCCTTTACATAAGCCAAGTAGGCGCTACATCCACGCCTCATACACTTTCCCGCCACCGCCATTGAGATCACCTTCGGAATCGTAGTAACCCAATCACCATAAACCGTTACCAAACTTCCGTCAGGCGCTGTCAACCGAACCATTTCTTGCGACACACAATGTTCGCCTCGAAATCCGCCAACCATCCATCCCAAGAACCAAATCGAAACCACCCAAGGTCATCACAACGGTCTAACAGGAAACTTGTGACCCTCAAGTTCCACATCACAATTCTCTATCATCTCAGAAATCCTGGTAGACTTACCTATGGCAGTTTCTACATCAAGGGCGCATCAACACGTCTACTACTAACAGGCAGCTTAGCACAGAAAGCAGCAGAAATAAAACTCTTACTAGCACCCAAATCAAAACACAGAAGCTAAAGTCTGGTTCACTAGAAACGTACCGGACACAACGTCAGGGTCCGTCCTCCTCCTGTGTCATGGTGAACGCCCTGGCGCTCGCCCTTGGCCCATCACTTCCCGTCTTCTTCACCCTTGAACCCTCAGTCCTCGACTTCTTACAATCTCTGCTCATATGACCAGTTTCCCCACAGTTAAAACACTTGCTCGACATGCAATCCTTCGCCATATGCCCTGTCTTCCCACACTTGAAGCACAAGTTTGACCCAAACCTACATTCCCCTCTGTGCTCCCTTCCACACTTGCCACACCTTTTCGACCCCGCACTTGATGTGACCACATGGCGTTCATCCACCCGTGCCTTTTTGTTACCCATGGGGGCATCACCCCGACCAAACCGTTTCCCGTTCCAGTTCCGATCACCACCACCCTTTACTTGCTTCGGTCACCACCACCTCCCGCTCATCATACAGCCTCCCTGCCAAATCAACTGCCGACCTAAACGTGCTTGCCGGGCGCGGCGATCATATGCCGGCGAACATCCACCGGTAAACCCTGAATTACCTCTTGATTTTCCGAGACAGAGGCGTCACCTGATCAGGCACAAGCCGTGCCATTTCATTAAACTTGGTGGTATACTGCTGGTGTGTCATGGTTCCAGCCTCCAACTGTAAAAACTCCCTTTCCAACTTGTCCATTTCCCGATGAGGACAAAATTCCTCAATCACCAACCTTCTCAGCTCAGGCCATTTCATTTTCCCAATGGCCCTACTACCCTCAGCGTGGACAATGTTGTCCCACCAGCACAGAGCTGAATCCACAAAAGAGTGGGTAGCATACTTCACCTTTTGGTCCTCTCGGCACTCGCTGATATCAAGAACAACTTCCATTTCCCTCACCCACCGGTGAGCGGCTGCAGCGGTGCCGTTTCCATCAAAAGTAGGGGGCTTGCATCTTATAAATGCCCCGTAGTTACATCCTCGCACTGCCTCTGGCACAGGCTCTTCTTCTTCCTCTTCATCATCAGACAGAACCGTTTCCGGCTCTGGTTGTTCCCGTCCTCCAGAGGATCTGTTTCTTTCTTTTCTTTCCCCTTCTCGTACAGCCTTAATAACTTCAGTCACCACAGACGGTAAGATTGTCTGCATGACCTGATGGACTTCTTCTACAAAAGCCTCTTTTACTGAGGCTCTCAGTTTGGCGCTTTCGTCGCCACCCTCCGGATGAGGGGTCTCTGGTTCTTCAGGAACCACCCTCTCAACTCTGGGTCTCCCTCTCTTGGGTCGCGGTTCAACACCGTGACCTCCACCCCTAGAAGCTTTCGAAGATCTACCTCCAGCCATCACACGCACACACTGAAAGATTCAAACACCAACACGGTCATTCAAGGAAACAACTCAGTTTATGTCAAGTATAGTAAGTCCATAATTACAGTGGCCAGTTGTGATTAGCCACTTACTTTACTCTTCATACCCCAAGTATTACCTGTCCTGACTACATCAGTATTTAAATCTACATACAACACATAACCACATACCATGCGCACATAAAACCGGTTAACTTTATGAAAATACCTGATGGCACGCAGCTACTCAGTTTGGCATCCCATTCCCTTCCGTCCCATTCTCAGTTTAAGATCAGGTTTATTTTGAAAATTTACCCATTTCACTTAAACTTTGGCTCTGATACCAACTTGTAAGGCCCCGTTCCCGGGACGCTTACAGCTGGGTTCTCATCGCACATAAAACCTATAATTGCATTTGCATTTAATAAATCGCAGCGGAAAACTAAAACAAACTTTCATTTCCATGTGAATGCTTTTGCAAACTAATACAACATTCATTACAAAAATAGTTTGTTCGCATTACAATGCAAAAACATTAATCAAAAGAATGCCATCCCAAAAGAGCTGAGTAGTCGCCCGTGCCATCCTCAGCAATCATTACCTGCCAACTGGAAACACACATCAAAGTCAGCGTTGCTGAGTGAGTTCTAGTTTTATAAATAAACATACTTTACTTTCATATAAAACCGTTCGTACTTTTACATGATCACACATCATACGTACACATAGATAATATCATTATTATCTTCTTCATTCATTCATTCGTTCTTTCATTACCTTACTTGCGCATCGGACATCATCCCAAACCAATACCATTGCTACACCCCGTTAGTCGTAGCTACCGGGCCGAAGTCAACAAATGACAGCTAAACGTATGCCACGGTACTAGGAGTAACCATCAGTCTTAGCTACTGGGCTGAAGTCAACGAATGACAGCTAAACGTATGCCACAGTACTAGGGGTGAGCGGTAGAGGTTCTACATTTGAGGTCAATCACCAAGAAGGACCCCGTATCCGATGTGTGCAAGACATTTCATCCGTTCATTAATACATGCATTCATTCATCATGTTCCTCTTTCTTTATCTTTCACTTTACGTTACATAATACTTCGTTCATTCATCATAATAGGTAGAGCCACAGGAAAGATATTACATCACATTAAGGAACATAAACATGCATCAACATCACATCATGAGGGCAACATCATACATACATAACAAGCCTAAACATGCATCATCATCATCATCATCATGCCCAACATGCTTTCAAGACCTCGATCGTCATCTTAAAAACTCTTATGGGAACCTTTACATCAACACTTACATCTACACTTTCCCCCGAAAGTCAGAAGTCAATCTACACCTTCCTCGGGTTCAACGGCCCTATTCGGCGTATAGACACCCTTCAGTCGCATGGCCTCCATGCGACTGAACATCATGCGATTGAACTAATACGGATGAACACCTATGCGAATGAACATCCAGTCGTGCGAATAGACAATGCGGATGAACACCTATGCGACTGGACCTTCAGTCGTGCGAATGAACCTTCAGTCGCATGACCCCCATGCGACTGGCCCTCCAGTCGTGCGAATGAACCCCAATCATGCGAATGGACCCCAATCGCACCCTAATCGGCCGTATGACCTCCATTCGGCCTCTAGTCGGTCGCCTAGCCCTAACTGATGCAGAATGCAGTTCAACCCGACTGCAGCCGAGGGTTTTCGGCCCCCAAACTCATCTAAACCCATTTTAAGCCTAAATCGACCATCCTAAACCTTAGGGATGCATACCATAACATCATTCAAGCACAACCAAGCAAGAAATCAAGTCACAATCGCGTCATACACATACATACACATACACAAACGGGTCAACTTACACACATACGAAAAACTCGTTTTCAGATGTTTTCCAGCCCCAAATCGTTTGAAAACAAGTAAAAGAGGGGTCCTAGAACTCACCTAAACGAGCACAACAACAAGAGCTTCGATTCGGCTTGCTTCACGACGATTTTGGCGACCCGAACCGACCCGAACCAACACTTTTTCCTCTTTTTCCCTTCTTTCTCTCTATTCTCCTCTTTGTGAGCTGAAATGTGAGTGTGGGGAGAGTGGGCTGCCCTCTCCCTACATATGTCACCACATTTCCCAACTTTTCTTCGTTGGCGGGTTTGGTTCCTCGACTTTTGGACTTTATTTTCTTTTCTTTTTTCACCGGCTTCAAAATAATAATATTCGGGTGTTACAGGGGCGACCGAACCTTGTCATGTAGTGAGGAATTTTTGGTTTAAATTTTAAATAGGAATATTATTATGTGTACTATTATTTTGTAGTATAGTGTAGTATTTTATGTGGTATAATTTAGTTAGTTGATGTCTCTTATGCATGTTCATGTATGCATTAACCTAAAATTGAGTGTGTGCACACAATTTAATTGTTTCATCTATGATTTATTTTTGCAAGGGTGACTAATTAACTTTCCCGGGACACTAAGTTTTCCCTAAGCTAAAGCTTGAACTAGCTAAATCATCACAAAAAGGCACATGAAATAACAAAAATGGTGAGAAATAACAACAACAATAATAATGCTAATAATACTATTAGTAATGATATTAACATTATTATTAATTGAATGGGTAATGATGCAGGTTGATAAGGTTAGAATTATGACCTAGAGGTCGGTTGTCACATTCTCCCACTGTTTAGGAAATTTCGTCCTGAAATTTTAGCTTCGATTAGATTCAGAACGGGTGGGTTTGAAGAGGTGCGGATAACTCTTTCTCATTTCATCTTCTCATTCCCAAGCAAATTCAGATCCTCATTTAGAATTCCATCTTACCTTGACCATGGGTATGCGGCTTCGTTTGAGTTTCTTAACCATCCGGTCAGTGATCTCTATAGGCTTTTCCACAAAGTTTAGCTTGTCATTAATTCTAGCCTCCTTCAATGGTATCTCTAAGGTCTTGTCTACTAGGCACTTCTTTAGGTTTGACACATGGAAGGTGTCATGTATGTAACTTAATTCCTGAGGTAGCTTTAATTTATATGCCACGAGTCCAATTCTTGCTAGTATCTCAAATGGTCCAATATATCTCGGGCTTAGCTTTCCTTTCTTTCCAAACCTCACGGTACCTTTCCATGGTGCCACTTTTAGCATTACCCTATCACCCACTTGAAATTCCAAAGGTTTTAGTCTTCTGTCAGCGTATTTATTTTGATAGTCCCTAGCTGCTCTCAAACGCTCCTTGATTTTATATATCTTGTCGGTGGTCTCCAACACGATGTCGGGTCCCATTACTTGGCTGTCACCGATCTCATTCCAACTCAATGTTGATCGACATTTCCTACCATATAGGGCCTCATACGGAGCTGCCTTTATACTTGCGTGGTAACTATTGTTATAGGAGAACTCTACCAAAAGAAGATGATTGTCCCAGTTCCCACCAAAGTCAATCACGCAAGCTCTTAGCATATCTTCCAGGGTTTGAATAGTCCGCTCACTTTGACCATCAGTTTGTGGGTTGTATGTAGTGCTTAGATCTAAACGGGTTCCCAAGGCTCGCTGGAGTGATCTCTAGAAACGAGAAGTGAAGCGGCTATCACGGTCGGAGATGATTGACAGAGGCACACCATGACTGGTCACTATCTCATCGATATACAGTTGAGCCAACTTCGTCAGGTTGTAGTCTTCTCAAATCGGCAAGAAGTGAGCTGATTTAGTTAGCATATCCACTATTACCCAAATATCATCATGACCTCTTAAAGTTCTTGGTAGCTTTGTGACGAATGACGTTATCCCATTTCCACTCTGAAATTTTGGGCTGCTACAATGTCTCTGATGGTTTTTGGTTTTCAGCCTTCACCATGGCGCATGTCTGACACTTGCTAATATAAACGGCGATGGATATCTTGATCCCAGGCCACCAGAAAAGTGCCTTTAGAGTACATCTTGTCATTTCCGGGTGAACCGAGTACCTAGATTTGTAGGCTTTATCGAGGATTACCTCTCTAATTCCCCCATGCTTTGGTACCCACGTTCTCCCTTCATATTATATATACCATCGCTGCTGAGCTCTAATCGCTTCTCTATTCCTATCAACATTTCCCCCACTAGCTAATCTTCCTTTAGTGCTTTGCCTTGTACTTTCTTTAGTCTCACGATAAGGTCAGTATACACACTCATCCTTAAGGCAAAGGCGCGAAGAGGGTTTTCTCTTTCTTTCCAGCTCAAGGCATCTGCCACTACATTGGCCTTGCCAGGATGGTAGCGAATTTCATATTCTTAATCATTCAGTAACTCGGCCCATCTTCTCTAGCACATGTTTAGCATCTTCTGATCTAGAATGTGTTGCAAACTTCTATGGTCGGTCTAAATAATACACTTCGTGCCATAGAGATAATGCCTCCACATTTTGAGTACAAACACCACGGCACCCAATTCTAGATCATGCGTTGTGTAGTTCTTCTCATGATCGTTTAGTAGTCTTGATGCAAAAGTAATTACTTTGTTGCACAACATTAGCATGCATCCTAGTCCTTGACACGAGCTGTCACAATAGACCACACAATTCTCAATTCCTTCTGGGAGAATGAGGATAGGTGCACTACACAGTTTCTCTTTGAGTGTTTCAAATGCTTCATTTTGCTCTCGTTCCCACGAAAAGGTTGTATTCTTCTTTATCAGAGCAGTCAATGGTTGCACAATGCGTGAGAAGTCTTTGATAAACATCCTGTAGTATCTAGCCAATCCAAGGAGTTGCCTTATCTTGATAGGGGTTTCAGGAGTTTTCTAGTCCTTAATCGCCTCAATCTTAGAAGGGTCAACTTGAATCCCATTTTTATTTATCACATGCCCTAGAAATTGGATTTCTCACATCCAAAATTCACATTTGGAGAACTTGGCATATAGTTGTTCATTCTTGAGCAACTCAAGAATCAGTCTATGGCGTTTCTCATGCTCTTCTTTACTATGGGAGTAGATCATGATGTCATCGATAAACACAATCACAAACTTGTCAAGATACGGGCGACATACACGATTCATGAGATCCATAAACGCCGCTGGTGTGTTAGTCAATCCAAAGGGCATGACTAGATACTCATAATGTCAGTATCTTGTTCTGAAGGCCGTTTTGGGTATGTCTTCTTCTCTTATCTTCAGCTGATGGTATCTCGATCTTAAATCTATTTTAGAAAAGTAACTAGCTCCTTGCAGTTGATTGAATAGGTCGTTGATTCTCAGGAGAGGGTAACGATTCTTTATGGTTAGCTTGTTTAGCTCTCGATAATTAATGCACATACGTAGGGTTCCATCCTTCTTCTTCACAAATAAGACCGGTGCACCCTATGGAGAAACACTTGGTCGAGTAAATCCCTTGTCGAGTAGTTCTTGGATCTGTAGCATTAGTTCCTTCATCTTGGGAGGGGCGAGTCGATACGGTGCCTTGGCTACTGGTGCAACACCAGGTAGTAGATCTATCTAGAACTTGACTTGTCGGTTTGGAGTGAGTCCTAGTAATCTTCATGAAACACTTCTAGATATTCAGAAACCACTGGAATATCCTTAATCTTCTTCTCCTCTTTAGCTTTCATTATGTAGACTATGAAAGCTGGACATCCCTTCTTAAGGCTCTTGGTAGCTTTCAGATGAGATATCATAGGACATAGCGTGTCACTTCCTTCGCCACGAACCACTAGCACTTTCCCGTCACTCAATGGTATTCTAAGCAGGTGTTCATCATACACGATCTCGACTCTATGCTTGGCCAACCAATCCATACCAACAACCACATCGAATCCTCCTAGCTTAATAGGCATCAGGTTTATCTTAAATGTGCTACCTTTTAGATTCATTTAACAATCCTTGATGACTTCATTAGTTTCTATAATGTTACCGTTGGCTAATTCTATGGTAAACATACCAATCAAGATACATGCACTCAAGTCGATCAAAGACTAAAAATGCTAGAGACAAAACTAGCAGTTGCCCTTGTATTAAATAGAACAATAGCAGGATGGTTGTTTATAAGGAACATACCATTGACCATATAAGGCTCCTTGCGAGCATCGGCTGGCTCCATCATGAATGCTCATCCCTTAGGCTTGTTGGGTCTGGTCTCCTTATCTCTTCCCAATTTAGGACACTTGTTCCTCATGTGCCCTAGATCTCCACATTCATAGCATTGTTTACCCCGCGCATACGTACAATCCTTGATTAAATGACCTGGTCGTTTGCATCGGAAGCAAGGCATTGGGTTGCAATCCCCTTAATGATGCAGTTTGCACTTGCTGCAAAATGGGCTCGTACCCAAGTATAGCTTCTTTGTCCTCCCACCTTGGTCATCACGCCTCACACCTTCAAAGCTCTACTTGCTTGACCCGCTTCTACTGCCAATTGCTCTGTTCACCTCAAACCACTTCCTTTTGTCACCTATCAACTTCCTCTTCTCTTCGGTCCTGGTTTGCTCAGTCCATCCAGCCCTAACCAAATCGTTAGTCAAACTGCTGGTGAAGTCAACCATAACTTGTAAGGTTAAAGGCCTGGAAGATCGAACCATTCCCTTGACTCTAGGATGTAGCCCCCAAATGAAACGCGCTACACCCTTAGATTCCGGTGTCACCAGGTGTGTCACCAATCGAGAGAGGGCTAAGAAGCGGTTGATGTACTCAGTGTAATTAATACCTTTTATCTCCAGGCTTAGGAATTCAAACTCTAGCTTCTCTAGTTGGTTGATGGGGCAGTATTTGCTGGTTATCAATTCCCTGAACTCGGTCCAGCTCATCCAGTTAACAACGTTCCTTCTTCGGGGCTGTATAACCGTCTTCCACCATTCCAGAGCCGATCCCTTGAGTGACTGGGATGTGAACCTCACCATGTGGTCCATTTTACACTCACTGATGTCCAGGATAACTTCCATTGCATTGATCTATCGCTACGTCTCTATCGCACCCTCAGTGCCATAGAAGTTTGTTGGCTTGCATGCCATGAAAGTTTTGTAGGATCATCCATTCTTCAGTGCTTCAGCTTCCTTGTTATTTCCCTTGTTGTTTCCGAATACATCATCACCACCGAGATTACTCCGGTCCGCGTTGATCTGGGCTAGAATGGTTGGAATAGCATTTGCAATCTGTTGTGCAACAAGGTTGGCAATCCTTTCATCATTCCCCTGGTTTGCATTCTCTTCGCGAAGGGTTCCTAGTGGAGTAGGGGTTTAGTTTCTGGTTTGTCTAGCCCCTTTACGGCAGCCTCTAGTAGCTCCTCGTCTTCCAATGTGGGTGTCTCTCCTAGTCGGCATTCTGATAGCATCACAGATAAATTTTTGTTTAGCATCTCATAAATGGTTCCAAGTAGCCCATGCATCATTTACCCTAAACTATCACATCCTAGAAGGAGGGAGTGTATCATACACACCACTAATATCTCTAATCAAGAAAATGTTTCATTAAATTATCTTAATACAATTCATCCATAACGGATACGGGTCAATATTTCTAACATATAACATGACACGTTGCAATTCAATATAATATCTCAACAAGGTCTTAGCATTAATTAAAATAGTTTCACAGAGAGATAGAGTTAATAGTATCAGCAAACAAATTGTCTTAGAGTTGTACTTTTACAGTTGGTAGGTACCATCACCCCCATAATACTAATAATAGTATAAGATAATAATAGAAATAGTTTCCTTCAACTGTCTAATAGGACAAATAATCCCACATCCTCTTGACATCTTCACATCCACTTCTTCTTCAACCACCCTAGCCATCCCGAGTTAATCTTCCTCTGTTCTTGCTCCAATCGTTGGGCCCTGTGTGAAGCCATCATGGCCTGAAACTGGGCAGACTGAGAGGTCCAGGTGGTGTGCTGGAGGGTCAGCTCATGACGAAGGATGGTCTTCAAAATCTCGTCCAGTGCAACGGTGGAGGGACCTACATCGCTTTCCCGACGGCTAGACTGGGAGTACCTATCACTAGTTAGCACACTAGGGCCAACATACATGTTACGCCTCGGTGGCATCCGATGCTCGTCATGTGGGTGGTGGTGGAGTGGGTCAAATGACGGAGGTGCAAGTCTCAGAATCCTAACAGGTGGTGGAGGAGGAGGTGGCATCCTAGAGGAGACTAAGGGACCTGGCCTTGCATTCTTGCGTGGGCGGGTGATCGCACGTGCACCCTATCCCCGATAGGCGAGTGGGTAGGAGCTATGACATGAGGTGAATGGGAGCGCGTCTGGCTCCTGGAGGGGGATGTCAAGGAAGAGTCTTCTGATGGCTTGGTGTCATCGGATGTGACGGATATTCATCCCGGGATGTCCACATCTCCTCATATACTCCTCGTACTCTTTTCGCGGTGTCGCCTTCTTGAGGCTCCCAAATGGTGCAGTCCTGTCAGTGGGGTATGTTTGTGCCTTACCCTTGTCAGCCATAGTCCTGCAAGAAATATCATGAGTAATTTGGTTTCTCATAGCTCATGATCATAATAATAATAGTACTTATGGTGGTGATGGCAATAGTATCATATATCTCAATAGTATCAATAACTAAAGGTATCAGTATGTAGTAGTATCAGATATTAGTGCTTCTTCAAATAGCAACAGGCAGAGCGGTTTATATTTAAGAGAAACCTCTAGACCACTTCAAAAGAAATTTCAGAAATCATATGTTTTAAATAGAAAAATTCCACTCATTACCTAAAGGTCCATGCTGGAACTAAGCATCCGGTAAATTCATGATTACGTTGATCAAGGGTAATCATCGATTTACCCAACCCGATCATCCCAACACTTTCCTACAAGGATGGTCCTAAGGTATCAGGGTTGTATCTTAGGGTCTACTATGGTATTCCTGACTTCTCTACAACCTTTGGCTCTGATACCAATATGTGACACCTCGGGCCCAGGTAGGGTGAGACGTCATAGACTAGCAACACATATGGCAGCGGAAACAAACCATCATAAGAGCACAAAAGGAGAGAACATCACATGGCATTTAATATTTAAAGAAAACCAGAGCCAGAAATAGATCTATCCCCCAAATGAATTGTATCCAAGACAAAGTGTAATGATCAACAATAATGATAGATTGTTCAAATTGTTTTTAAAATCAAATAAGCCAATGCCATGGTCACGGTGCTAGGTCTAGGTCTTCAACATCAGCTAAAGTCCCTTCATAGATTACCTGAAACATGCTTAAAAAGAAATTGTGTCAACTAAAAAGTTGGTGAATTCAAGTGCTTAAAGTTTAAAACAAAGGATTCAATAGAATCCACATTTGATTTAAAAGAATCTAAGATTCACTGTTGTGGAGTTCACAATCAACCCTGCACTCAGTCCCAGCTAGCCTCTTCCTTTGAGTATCTGGTAACGTAAGACATAAAAATATAAAACCCAGACCTAAAATCTAAAAACTTAGGGTAAACTTACTCAAAATAAGTTACATAACTTCAAGAACCTAATATTGGGCTATAAAAGTCATTAAATGCAAGAAATCAAACTTTAGGGTATAAATTATAAATTTTGGAAACTTGAGGACTAAACTATAAATTTTGCTAAACTTCAATAAACCGACCCCTTGGACTAATAATCATTTAGAAGACTCAAACTAACTTATATAGATGATCTAACATGGTAAATCATGTATTATTTCCTAAGAAACCCTAACTTTCTATAAAAAAAACTTTTTATATGAAGACTTAGCAAATAAAAAACTAGTAAGACATTAATCTCATAACATACCTAGTGCATCTCCATAACCCTAGAGGCTTAACACTTAAATCTTGATGGTAGGGTGCTAGACTTGAGACTCTTTCCCGGCACACGAAGAACCCTTTTGCTTGAATTTTAAGGTGAGTTCTAGTGTTCCTTTTTTACTACTGTTTTTGGGATGAAGCATGCTCTGTTTTAACTGATGACCTCTTGGCAGGTCTTCCAGAATTCTAGTAGTTGATCCTCATAAAGAGTAGGGTCAATGGTTAGGGAGGTGAAGTAGCTAGATAGAGTTAAGAAATGGCAAACCCCTGAGAAATGAGGATCTTTCTCAGAGCTTAACAAAGCAACTTGGTTGTGTTGCCTATGTAACTACATGGAGAAGTTTTGGTCATTTCTGTGATGAGGGTTGGCCATTTGGAGAGAGCTTAAGGATGAAGAAAGATAAAAGAAAGTGATTTTAGTGAGAAATTTAGGGTTTTAGCTTTGGAGGAAAGAAGCAGATGATAGAAAGAGGGGGAAACCATTGGGTTTATATATGAAATAGGATTTCAGATAAAGTTTAATGAAAGAGGATAAACTTTGAAATCTGAATGTCGGTCCTACCTCTGAAAAAGTAGTTTACTTTTGCTCAAAAAGTAGTTTTCTTGGAAGTCAAAAAGCTACCGAAGGTAAATTATCTTCGGAAGTTTTAATGAAAAAGATTCCGAAGCTAAAATGACTTCGAAAGAATTTTCTAAGAGTTGTGAAAATTTTGCTTCGGAAGAAAAAATTAAGACTTGAATGCTTTGTTCAAAGGAACAGAGCTTCCAAGAGTTAATTTTGCTTTGGAAGAATGGTCCTTGAAAACACATAAGTGTTTGAGACAGTATTAAGCTTCGGAAGATATTTCAGAACTTTCTTCCGAAGGTAAGTTTCTTAGACAGTTATTTGTTTTGAAGGCATGATTTTCTTCCAAAGATAAAAGTATATCTTCCGAAGGATCCAAAATTTTCAAAAATCTAAGGAAAGTCTTCAGAATGATTTTCATCTAAGGAAAACATGAGCTTATGAAAGTGATGAACTAGAAAACTTAGGACACACAGATTTTTAAGAAATAATAAGAATCAGTTTAAAAAAAACCTACTCAAAGTTTATCATCCCAATAGCTGAAAGTCATGCTTGTGCCATGGGACTTCAATATTATAGTGACTGGATTTGATCTTTATTTTCTGTAATGAGATATTGTAACCCTTTATTACTTGAATGAAATATCTGGTTATAATGATTCAATTAAGATTTCTATTTTGCATGTTTAAAATCCATGAGTAAATTGTTTACTTAGAACGTCCATAGTTGTTCATGCTTGTGGGAACAAGTATGAAGGTAATACTATTATGAACTTGGATTGGTAGATATTCATATGGATGAATGTAGAGCAAAAGATTGTTGCCAAAGTTTATAGATATTTGTGGGATGCAAATATTGGACTGGCCTGCATCTCAAATATTACTACATGGAATCTTTCTGATTGAGCATAAGTAATTTTGAGTAAAGGCGAACATCATTTGGTATCCTCTGATCTGAGACACATATTGGGTCTTGATATTTACCGAATATTATACTTTGACTTAGCTCTTCGTGTTCTAAAACATGACAGTACATAAGTCTGAGTTCAAGTATGATATAAGGTAATTGTGAGAGACGTATGTAGTCAAGATGGGATTTGTCCCTCTTATTCGTTGAGAGTAAGATGTCTAAGGCCTGATAAAGTTAAATCAATGGAGAATGATCACTCTGTGTCTCTAGGATTTAACATGACATCTGTGACAAAAGGATAAATGATTGATTCACCTATATCATTTCAAGTATGGTACTTGAAGGAGATGATGTTATTGAATGGCACTTAGTCGTACATATTAAGGGTAGTAAACCGTTGTTAGGCGGTATTTACTGCTTGCATCAATCTTCTATGAATCTTGTGCAAGTGGGAGATTGTTGGACCTTATATACCCAGACACATTCAAGATTGATGTGGTTAGTACGTTATGATCCAAGTCGGGTCATACCAAATAACAAGCTATACAAACACCAATTAGTATTTATTTGTTAATAAGATCAAATGAATAAATATCGACACCAATTTAAAAATGGGTTTTTCTAAAACGTTGCTTTTGTAAAAGAACAACATTATGTGGATAATTTGTTCATGAGAAATTGTTTGTTTCATTATTTAAGTTGGTTAAATAATAACAAATAAAAGTGTGTTATTGTTGTAAAATTAAAATAGGTTTTTATTTTATAAAAAAAGTGTAACATTTTTTATAAAAACTAAAATGGGGGGAACCCATTTTCAAGGGGCAATTCGGCCGCCCAAAAGGAGTATTGGGACTCCCTTTTTTTTGTCTTGGTCCAAGCACTCTTTCACCACTCTTGCACTCTTCATTCATTACACACTTCTCTCTAACTTTTCTCAAGCAAGAACTCTCTCAAAAGTGGCTGAAAAATTCAGATTCTACAAAGAACAAGCTGAAATTTTCGGTTTCTTGAGGAGCTAAGAAAGAGACTTCTTTGGTGTTGTGATCCCTAACAAGCTTGGTGTTTGGAAGGGCTTGTGGGTATACAAGCTTGAGGTCTTCTCCTTTGAAGGCTATCTACTCAAGAATATCATCTTCTTCAACCTTTTCATCTACAACATTTGTTCAAGAAAGGTTGTTTCTATGAACACCCTATGGTTGTTATTTTATGGTTTGATAGCACATTACTTCACATATATTAATGATCCTTGTTCTTGGGTTTTGTTTATGTTTTAAATGGTGAAAATTTTCAGATTACTAACCATATGTTAAACCTATATTCCGCTGCAATTTTTCAAGTTTAAATGGTTAAACTAGCTTGTTTTACATGTGACAAAACCCAACATATGCATACAGATTGAAGTCAGAATTCTTAGGATACTAAAGACCAAGTGTTGAAGCACCTTTGAGGTATCTTAGAATCCTTTTGACAGTAATAAGGTGAGACATCTTAGGGCTGGCTTGATATCTTGCACACATACATGTGGCAAACATGATATCAAGCCTGCTAGCTGTAAGATACATAAGAGACCTAATCATAGCCCTGTAAAGGTGTTCATCCACACACTCCCACTCAAGATCAGGTCCAAGGGAGTGGTTTCTAGCTATGGGTGTCTTAGCAATCTTACAATCAGTCATGTTGAACCTCTTAAGTATGTCTTGAACATACTTTGACTGACTAATGAAGATGCCATCTTCAACTTCCTTCACTTGAATTCCCAGAAAGAAATTGAGTTCCCCCATGGCACTCATTTCAAATCTGTCCTTCATCAGCTTCTCAAAGTCTTTGCAGAGCTTTGGATTAGTTGAACCAAAGATGATGTCATCCATATACACTTGAACTAGCAATATGTCATTTCCCTGTCCTTTGATGAAGAGCGTTCCATCTATGGTACACCTCCTGTATCCATGTTTGCAGAGATACTGAGATAGAGTCTAATACCATTTCTTGGGTGCCTGATGCAGCCTATAAAGAGCTTTGTCATGCTTGCACACATAATCAGGATGATCAGGATCTGCAAAACCAAGTGGCTGTTTGACATACACCTCTTCATCAATCACTCTATATAGAAAAGTACACTTTACATCAAGTTGATTGACCTTGAAGTTCTTGGATGCAACAAATGCCAGAAATAGCTTCTAGTCTTGCTACAGGAGCAAAGACATCAGTGTAGTCAATCCCTTCTTCTTGTGTGTATCCTTGAACAACTAGTCTAGCTTTGTTCTTGATGATGATGCCTCTTTCATCCTTCTTGTTCCTAAGCACCCATTTGGTTCCAATGGTAGTCTTCCCATGAGGAAGAGGACAAAGGTTCTAAACTATCTGTCTTTTGAATTGAAGCAGCTCCTCTTGCATAGCTTCAACCCAACTTCCATCCTTTAGGGCCTCATCAACTTTCTTTGGTTCTATCTGGGATAAGAAACAAGAGTGAAGACAAACGTTTGCTTCATGGGTTTGTCCTCTTGTTCTTACCCCTATCTCAACATCTCCAATGATGTTGTGGTGGGGTGAGACTTGTGGATCCTTAGCTGAGGGATCACATCAAGTTGCCGAGAGAGATCCAAATTATAGAAATTTAGATCTGGCATAGATGTTTCTCCCACCACATCAGCACACTTATCAAGAGAGACTTGATCCAATGAGTGTGTGACATCATTGATGTTGTCATCTATGGAATGGTTATCAGCATCAAGAAATTCTTGATCACTGTCACCACCTCCATTATTCTCTTCTACATTTGAAGCATCTTTATCTAGTTGTGGAGCGTCTGAGCTGGAATTTGAAGGCATACCAGATGTATCAGCTGAGTTTGTCATCGTGGTGCTAATAGAGACTTCATTTGCAGAAGTAGTTCCAACTGGAGCTGAAGATTTATTACTTGAAGGTCTTCTAAGCTCAAATATTGGATCAGGATCACCTATAGTAAGATTTTTGTAGATCTTGAAACAGTCTCACAAGATTTGTTAAAAGAGTTGGTAACTAAATCAAGATCAACAAGCCAATCAGGACCAGAACTAGCCACACAGGGTGTGTTCATTGAAAGTCACATTGGCTGACTCCTCAACAATTCTAGTTTTAAGATTGTATACTCTGTAAGCCTTAGCTTGGGAAGAGTATCCAATGAAGTGTCCATCATCTGATTTCTCAGCAAATTTGGCAATTTGATCCTTGGTATTCAAGATAGTGCAAGGACATCCAAATGACCTAGGTTTCCTCTTGTGCCAAAGTTCATAAGGAGTCTTGCCATGAGTCTTAACCACTAAAACTCTATTATGCACATAGTAGGTAGTGTTGACTGCCTCTGCCCTAAAGGTGATAGGCAGCTTAGAGTCAGACAACATGGTTCTTGCAGCTTCAATAAATGTCATGTTTCTCCTCTCAGCAACACTATTCTGCTGAGGAGTCTTGGGAGCACTGTATTGTCTTGTAATACCTTTTTCATCACAAAATGCATCAATGATTTGGTTCTTGAATTCAGTTCCCTGATCACATCAGATGATTTTGACCTTGTGATCAGATTGATTCTCAATCTTTAAGATGCAATTCTTCAGAATCTCACGAGTCTCATCCTTAGTTCTAAGGAAAAAGACCCAAGTGAATCTTGTAAAGTCATCTATGATCACCGAACAATATGAGGTCCTTCCTAGACTCATTACATTGGTAGGGCCAAAGAGATCCATATGTAATAAGTGTAGAGGAGCAGTGGTGGAGTTCCTTTCCTTAGGCTTGTGAGATACCTTATGTTGCTTCCCTTTCAAGCATGCAACACAATGGTCATCACTTGTGAACTCTTTCTTTGGCATTCCAGTTACCAAATCATTCTTAATAAGTTCATTCATGTTCTTAAAGTTTACATGACATTCTTTTATGCCATAAGAAAGACTCATCACTATTGGCTTTAGATAGAAAGCATGAAACTTCTCCAGAGGGAGAGGTTTCTTGCAAGTCCATCTTGTACATGTTCCCTTTCCTGGGGGCTCTAAGCAGAATATCCTCATGAGGAATGACCACCCTGGGCTTGAGAACAATGCACTCATGCTCAGTAAAGAGCATGTTATGACTCTAATCACAAAATTGGGATACACTCAGAAGATTGTACCCAAGCTCCTTGACAAAGTTTACTTTTTCAATGCTAAGCTTAAGGAGCTTTACCATGTACATCATGTGTTATTCCTCCATTTATCCACCAAAAACCTTACTTTCTTTGTTCTAACAGAATTCTACTGCTATCACCTTGTTCTTAAGGAGCTTTTAATGTTCCCGAAGGTATCTCACTTGCTACATAAGTCATTCTATACGTGTAACCCAATTTACGCCTAGAAAACCCTATTTTTGGGTGTTGTTACGCCATCCAACATACACATCTTGTAATCTCCCAAAGCCACGTTTGTAACCTGCTAAAAATAAGGTTTCTAACCTTCTAATAACCTGCTTATAAAGTTACAAAAGGTTTGGGTAATGTATATTCACAAGTTATAACATTTTACACATGTGTAATGGATGAAAATGGTGCAATCTCTAAGTTTCCATCTTGTTCATAAGTTAGTTGTTGAACCCTTGAGTTAGGCATGTTATTTCAGTAAGTTTTGGATGATATTGGGTGTATGATGAGATGTTAATGGCTGAAAATAATGAGTCATAGGCTTGTAAGCAATTTGGACATATTCGGGGACCCGAAAAGTGGTAAAACGACTTAAAAATAAGAAAACATGGACTTTAACCATATTAAAAAGAATTCCAGGCTCTAAAAGAGTTAATAAAGCGTTTGAATTGGATTTTTTGATTAAGGTCTCATCCCAATGGAAGTTCATGCTCCATGTAGTTATCCACAACTTATCAAACAAGCATGGTGAATAGGAACAGATTCCTGAGGATCTCTCCTTAATTGTCCATAGGATGGTTCAGGGGGTCAAGTTCAGGTACTCTCAGTTTATCTATACTAATCTACTTGCAAACTTGAACTTCTTAGAGTATTACATGTTCCCTAGATATGTTCAATACATTCTTAATTATGAACTGGGCTCACAGTTAAGGGAAACATGTAATATTCTTAAACTATGATAGATGAAGCCTGGTATCTTTAAAATTTTGAGAAAGCCCACTATTGGCTTCTCCAGGGTAGAAACAACCCTTGTCCCAAAAATATTAGAGCTCATTGCTCAAGGTGACAACCTAGCAACACTAGCTAGTGTTGAACCCACACCTTCTACTTCCCAACCACCTCAACAGCCACAAATCACCCTCACCTACCAAAGAAAATACAAACGAACCCCTACTCTGGCTATTTAGTCTGTGCAGGCCCCTATACACTCACCCACACAGGAAGAAGTGGACACTGGAGCTCCCACTTCTCCTGAGGACCAGACCACTCCCATTACTTCAATGATCAGTGCTGAGGTTCCTCATGCTCAGCCTGATGAGCTCATAAGCCCAACTGCCTTAAGCCATCACTTTGAGTCTCAACACTCAAGTGATCAACCTTCAGGGGAATGTTACCACCCACAGCGTTTGGATCTAAACCAACCTCTCCCGAACCTTGATTTCTACACTGATGAAGACTTAGGCTTCAGCGAGTATCATGAATCTCTCTTCTTTCCCCCTACTCAAAGAGAGATGATTACTCCTAAATTCCCTCTGTCTAGCCCACATCAGTCACCCCCTATTAAGGTGGACACTCCTGAACCTGTTCAGGAGGTCCATATGGAAGAGACTCTCACTTTTGAAAGTGATTCCATTATTAAGACCTCAACCATGGCAACTCAGCCCATTGACATCTCAACTAAGATTGCCAATGAGCAGAGGAAATCTAGTAGCCAAGAACCTCAAGTTGGTGGTGAGAGAGAGGACTTTGGTCTAATCATCTCATCCCCCAATGATTCTTTTGATGAAGATGAGGGGAATTTAAGACTAAAGGTGCAAAAACTGTCTATAACATGCACCTATTTAGTCTTAAAGGTAAGTCACCTTGACTCTCAGGTGACTACCTTACATAATAGGATCAATGATCAACAACTTGAGATTTCTTATCTTAAGGAAAAACTAGCTGGAGACCCTTAAGAAGAGCTCAACCAGGAACACAAGAACCTGTGGATATGATTGACCTAACTCCTGGCTCACCTATGCAAGTGGGTGATGCTACCAAAAAGGGGGAGAAAGTCATTACAATCATAGAACCTTGGAGTTCTTCAAGGAGTGTGGACATTGAGGACTCACCATCCTCACTTGCAATTGTGCATACTCAGCAACTTCCTCAAGTTCACATTAATTTGGACTCAATAGGCAGTTTCATTTAGATTCTGTTTGAGGGAGGAATACCAGGGGCAATGTCATCTCCAACAACTTCCAATCACATCACAGGGTGGAGGTATGATAGCAACAGGAGAGTCCTAATCATCATTAGAGTTCAAGGGCAGCAAGAGGTCTTCAACTTTCAGACCTTGAACTTCTATGAAGGTCAGGATCTAGTCAACATGCCACTTGTCAATCCAAGCCAATCAAGACAAGCTGACAGGTTGGCTCAAAGAATCCAAGACCAAATCACTACAGATTTTAGCTTCAGAAGACGACTAAGGCAATCAAGCAATGTCATCGGTCAACTGGATGTTGAGGCTGACCCTAAGATTGGTTTCATAGGGGAAACCTTGACTAAAGGCCCAGTAATAGAACTTGAGAGCCCTGTCTCATCACCATCAATTGCTGTAGAGATCAATACCCTTTTTGAGACACCTGCTGGTGAAGGTGCTTCTCAACCTCTCTCTTGCTAGAGCTTGGAAGCTACACCAAGCAATGAAGGCCAAAGCTCTCTCCACTTTGAGTAACAAAGGTCTGTGAGTGACAAAGGAAAATAAAGATGACTTCTGAGGAGATTGAGGAGGAGAAGAGAGAGAGGAAAAGGAAGCTAAGGGGAGAAAGTTCCTCTTCTAAGTCTGCAAGACTTATAGAAACTGCAATCAGGGCTGCCCCCAGACCAAACACTCAGGATGATGAGTTGAGGGCAGTCAGGATCAGTTACTTACAAACCAGGAACTATGACATTGATAATGTCATCTCTCTCCCATTAGAGGAATTAAATGAACTGGTTGACATGGAAAGGTCAAGGAGAAGAAAGAGGCAGAAGATGCAGAGCTACTTGTACAAATCAAAGAAGACAGAAGAAAGAAAAGATTGTACAAGCATGTGCCTACTATTTCCCCAGTTCAAGAAAGTCCTACACATGAGGATGTGGTTCAACAAGAACCTTAGGTTTATAAAGAAGAAGACAAGATCAAAATGATCAACTACCTGAGTGCCACAGGCCTCTATCAGGCAGAAGCACTTCTTCCTTACCCTATGACTATGTTGAGTTTGAGAATTTAAAAAAAATTGAACTTGAGGTAGTCAAGGAAAGAAAGACAACTAATAAGAAGCTAAGGAAGAAGTTGCTAAGTCAATAGCCATCATCCAGAAGAGCATGAAGAAATCTGCAGACAGGCAAAGGATGATGAGCTTCATGAAGCTGTATGGATTCTCCGGAAGGAGACTTGGTCCCATGTCTCTATCCACTATGGATGAGAATATTAGGGTGATCAAGCAAAAGATAAAGAGTGGAGAGCTGATTGACTTACATTCCCCTCCAAGTCAAGCTCCACTTGAAGTGGAGGTTAAGGTTGAACAACCAAAGACAACACAACCTGGACCTCCTGCTAAATCTCAGCAAGCTTTATCTTTTGATCCACAACAGGGTCAGACTCCCTCTCATTCTAAACCTGTGAGAGTGGAAAGACCCAACTGAGAAAGACAACGAAGATCAATCAGGTGATGCAGGCCAGTCTTCTCACATAAAAGTAACAAAGAGAAAGAAAAGGATAGCTTGAAAGCCAAAACCAAAGAAGAAGAAAGCTGCATTCTTTTCAAAACCTCAGGATGAGTCAGAACATCCTGAGCATGTGCATCCAGAGGATGCTACATCAACTCCCATTCAAACAGCTCCTCTTGCATCAGAAGACCCATCCTGTCCTGCACATACACTACAAATCCAGAAAGGTAGCATGTCACTAGAGATCATGGCATTGAGAATGTCTACACTTGGCAAGACATGTTCAATCTACCTCTACATGATCTCTTTGACATGAGAACAACACTTTGATAGTCTGAAGGGTCCTGATCATCTTATGAAGAAAGGGATGGTCATTATCCTGATGAGGACTGTCAATATCTGAAGTCTTTAAGTGTTTTGGTAGCATCAACCTAGGGGGAGTTTGCTGAGATTATATGAAGAGGCTAAAGCAACCAAACACCCAAAGTCTTTCTACATGCATGCACACAAGTACTGAAGAAGAATGCTTTGGAAGTTTCACACAAGCAACAGAAATATCCTAAGTGTGAAATCTTCTGAAGCTAAGACCAATATCTTCCAAAGCCAAAGATGAAGTCTTCTGAAGCTTCAGAGACAAAGTCTTCCGAAGCTCAACTCTTGAAGACAGATTTCTTCCGAAGACTTTTAACAACATGCTTTATCTAAGGTACTTTTCCATAAAGCTGGACCCATTTCCGCTGCAACTCTGTAAAGTCACCAACTTACATGAGTTGGTGAAAAGGTCCATGCTTTTGGCAATTGTACATTGAGGTCTTTAGTCTATAAACTTTCTAGTGTACTTTATCCTTTTTGTAATAGATAAGGATGTGAGCTATGGCATGTCATAGTCACTAGTCAAAAGGCAATCTGCCTTTTTGACTCTACAATTGATTTTGTGTTGTGTCTAGTCAATTTATCCGGCTGGCCTTCAAAGTATGGCCAGATGTAGGATGTAGTATAAGTATCTCATGTTCTTGTAACTTTCTTTTATGCTTTGTAACACTTGTAATAGAACATTAAGAAAGAAATATACTGCAATCTTGAAAACCATCTCCTTGTGTATCTTGCTCTTTGTTCTGTCTCTTAATTACTTGTGTTCTTAGTGTCTTTACTTGTGTTAATCCAGTTCACTGTTTGATTAAGTTAATTTACTCTCCTCTTTGTGTTGTTGTGTTGTAAGTGACCACCCTTCACCGGTCCTGCATGATGGAGAACTTTCAGTCACTTGGTCTTTCTTTGTCTTCCACATAACCTTTGGAAGCTTAGACTTGACCTTCAACACTTCGGAAGTTTTGATAACTTCGGAAGTTTTGATGACTCGACCTTCGGAAGATCTTGTTAACACTGCAACAGGCTTTAGTACTTTGGAAGTAATTTCCTTTCTTCTAAGACCAATTTTCTTCCAAAGGAAATTTTCCACTTGTCTTCTTCTTCATTTTGGAGATTCCAAAAAGAAAAAAATTTCCCTCTGAAGCTTGCTTCTTCTTCAAACCCTTAGAAGTTTCTATCTTGGTCATGTGGACAATACTTTTTAGATTATAGAGGCAATCCTTAGCAAGATAAGAAATACTTGATTACTCCCACACATAGCACAATCCATTTTCTTCTTCCTAAGAGTCTGCTTATAGGAACAAGGCTGAACTTATCACTTTCCTTCTCCATCTTCATCTTTGCAGATGTTGTGACAATTCTTTTAGGGTAAGAGTTGCCTTAGAGCTGGATGGTTTAGGTTGTGTAGCAGTGGTACATAGCTGATCAGCTTCTTCTTGATGCTATGATGATTTGGACATGAGCTAGAACTCCTGGTATTAAAGTTCAAGTTTGTGTCTTCAGCCTTAACTACCTCAAATCCTGCAGAGACAAAAACTTGTTTCTACATAGAGTTAAAGGTGGCCTTGATCTCTTGAGCCTTCTTGAACTTCCTCTTGGCCTTCCTGATCAAGTTCTTTCTTCTTGACTTTGTCATCCGAACTCTTTTGCTCTCCTTAGAGGAATAGTGACCCTTCTTAGAATGCTCTTTTTCACGCTTCTCAAATTCATCCTTCACTATTTCTTCTTTATCCTTTTCACACTTGGGCTCTATGAAGGGAAGCTCAGCTTTGCAAGTTCCACACCTAGGAGATCTTACAGATAAGATTGTGTGTGGAGGAGATATCTCAATGGATCCCAATCCCTACTTATTCTGATAACAAACTTTTGCATGCAGGAATGAGGTTGTGATGTCTTGAAGGTCTCTACTTGAAGAACACATTTTTCTACCCTGGCTTTGCTCGTCATAAGCTTAGCCTACCATTCAGTTAACATAGTGATGAGATCTTTGATTTGAGTCCTGTAATTTGTGTGCTCATATTTAATAGTTATAATGGTTTTCTCTAGATCTTCTATTTTAAGTTTGTAATCATTTTAGCTCTTTTGAAATAAGATTATAAGATACTTAAAGACTCAAGATCAAATCTCATCTCTAAGTTATATGACATGTATCTATTAACTTCAGCAATACATTCAGGTGAACAAAGATGTTCCAATATCTTGACTTCATCATGTTCTGCCATAAGTGCTTGGTTTGGAGATGCATCTTCCACCTGAAAGCTCCAATCAAAGCCTCATTCTTTAATAGCAATTGCAGCTTGCTGATTTGGCTTCTCATTCTGGGTGACTCTTTTAGTGTAGTTTGGTCTGGCTTGTGTTTTGCCACCATTTGTACTTGGTGCCTTACACTCCCTGCAAAGTGACTTATCTATTTACACTTGTAACACTTTACTTTTCTTTTGTCCAGGCTAAACTTTCCACTGGCTGCATTGCTTGGAAACTTCCTCCCTGTCCTCTTGTAGAATTTCTTGGCTCTAGAGTGAGAAGAGCTATTTGATGAACTATCTCGATGTATTCTAGGTCATCTGGATGGATAATATCTTGATCTTCAAGGGTGAAGAAAAAGTTACCCGTGCTTTCATTAGAATAGTCAGCCATATCTTTTGGTGCATCAGCCATACATTAGCCATACATTAAACCTTACAAAGCCTAAACTTCCGAAGAAGTCAACAGAAAAGCCATATTTGTCTCAATCATCAATGCATTTTCTAATTCTGGATCCAGCGAGTCCATTGGCCTATTTGACATCGTCAAATCATGATTAAAAGCCTCTATCCTTTAAAATGAAGATGAAACATAATGAAAAATATATAAGGATTATAAAATGAATATCCAAGATCATTAATCCCATCATTTGAAGAGGAGATGATGATGAGATCCAAGGT
This sequence comes from Flaveria trinervia, assembly GCA_025506515.1. Taxonomy (NCBI): domain Eukaryota; kingdom Viridiplantae; phylum Streptophyta; class Magnoliopsida; order Asterales; family Asteraceae; genus Flaveria; species Flaveria trinervia. Next base: position 32,444,019 of record CM046452.1, on the reverse strand, counting down.
TCCAACTTCTAGGTACAAAAAGAGATAGAGAAGTATACAAAGCAGGATAACCAACTACTCAAATCCATTGAAGAAATTTTGGACCTACTGACGTAATGTGATAGAAAAAATTATCATTTTTTAATAATCTATGGTACAAAGAATGATTAGGTGGACTTATTGCTGCAAAAGCTTATATCTACCATACAACCAAACCATGGTGAAGGACTCATTATGAAACCTCTTTTATGATTAGAAAGGTTCCATTTTACATCACAAGGCCAACAATAGAAGGTTAAGATTATGAGAGGAATGAACTCATGTACCTATACATATTTGAATTGCGTGACATCAGTTGAAACTACAGAACCCCAACAACGATACATATGCATATGGTGCTCAAATGTTATTGATAAGAATCCTTGATTTGAATATTGCTCAAGCGAGATTGGTTGAGGAATTTAAAAGGATATAAAAGAAAAAGAGGAAGAAAGAAAACAAAAGAAAATAAAGAAGTCTCTATGTAAGGCTATACCTAATAAGAAGAGTAAATGATCCAAATTCTTTTCTTCTTTAGCACCTCAACTATCTCATTATTCGAAAGCAGCAAAACTAACAAAAGTTGCTTTAAGATGAACTTGAAAAATATAGCAGTCAATATAAAGAGAAGGCAAGAAAAAGATCACGAGTCATCCCAAAAAATATAGACAATGAATCCCCAACTAAGTCCGATGAATATCAAGAAGCAAAAGAAACAAAAATTATAGTTTGGGGTTTTGAAGACAGACTAACTACTTCTTTGTAGATAAAATGAATGGTATGATAACACTAATTCTAGATGATTGAAGGTCATTGATCATAGCATTAGAAGATTTACTACTCTTTTGAAGATGCTCTTGAAACAGAACTAGAAGATTTAGAGGATACATGGGAAGCATTAGATATAATTCCTATTAGTTCTCATGATCCCATCACATAATTAAGTTATGATCCAAGAATCAGAACATACATAATAGTTAGAGCTATTACAAGTTCTACAACTATGAATGAACTGAAACTATTAGGATTTCCAAAGCATGGTTTACAAGGGATTGTATGTCCTCTACAAGGAATACACTTAGAGGTTGATGGAACCAAAGAACAACCAAAGAGCTCTAAGCATGCACATGTGAAGTACAAGGAAGTTACTTCAGAAGATTTGATACAACTCAATGGATTATGCTAAGTATCAAATCTTCCGAAGCTCTTTTGAAGCCAAAAATGAAGTCTTTCGAATATTCAAAGACAAAGTCTTCCAAAGCTAGAGAAGACATGCTTTTCCTGAATCACCTTTTAAGAAAAGCTGAAAAACTTTTGCACTGCCACTTCTGAAGACTCACAAACTTATATAAGTCGGTGAAAAGTCCTTACTTTTTCGAACTGTATATTAAGGTCTTTTGTTTATAACTTTCTACTCTTGTACTTTTATCCTTTTTGTAATAGATAAGGATGGATCTATGACATGCCATAGTCACTAGTCAAAAGGCAATTTGGGTTTTGACTCTACATTGATCTTGTTGTCTATTGGTGTTTCTAGCTGGCTTGCAAAGTATGGCCGGCTGTATAATGTAGTATAAAGTATCTCAGTACTTGAGATACTTGAGATACTTTATACTACATTATACATCATTCTTGAAAACCATATTTGAGTGTTCTTGTTTATTGTTCTTGCTACTTGTGTTCATAATTTCATCCTAACTGGTTCCCTATTTGATCTGTTAAGTGTTTTAAGTCTCCCCTAATTATGAAACTGTTGCATTGACCACCCCTTTCACGGTCCTACAATTGTATTAGATCTTTTCAGGCTCTTGATTGTAAGATCTTGCCATTCTAGATCTCTTTAGTTTCACAAAATAAGTATAACCTCAAATGGAAGCTATCTCAAAGGTTGATATGGAAAGCAGTACCATGACTAAGTCTCCATTGATCACTCCTGATGATTTTGACACTTGGTGCCAACATATGAAAGGGTTTATCAAGTCTTAAGACAACAAGGTGTGAAGATCTGTCTTTGAAGGGACTCACATCCCAAGAAACTCTTCAACCACTATTGGAGGTAGGATGATATCAAAGGAAATGGCGGATGATTTTTAAGAAGATTGGAAGAAAATTGATGTAGATCAGAAAGCCATGACCGCTCCCTAGCTGCTCTTCCAAACTCTATCGATAGAGGCTTCGAGAAGTGCAAAACTACTAAGCAACTCTAGGATGAATTGAAGCTCATGTATGAGGGGTCTAAGGAATCTAAAGAAAACAAGAAAGACCTCATGTAGTAGCAGTTTGAGAACCTCACCTACAAGTTAGGTGAAACCGTGACTCAACAATACTTCAGGCATGTTGAGATTGTGGATATTCTAATGGCTATTAGAGTAAAACTTGAGAATAAGGACATTATGAGGAAGTTCATGTTCTCTCTTCCTAGACAATGGAATCACTATTATGTGGCCACTAAGAGAACTAAAAACCTCACTACCCTTACTCTCATAAAGTTGTATGGTATCCTTTGTGGCTACAGATGGAGATGAACATGGAAATTCCATCAAGAAGCTCTTCCAACAATTATTAGAATTGAGCTCTTCATGTGGTTGAAAGGGATTTCAGAGAACCACAATATCATCTTATTTACTACCCTGAAAACTCATAAAAGGGTCCATTTGTCACCTTCCCTGACACAACAAGGGAGAGCTACATCCAAGAAAACCCATTCCAAGAGACAAGCTCTGCTCAAGCTTTATGTCTATTGATGAATGTTGTGGCAATTTTTTCTTCACTCTGAGTACATGGAGATAGTCCAACAAATGTTTTTTCTCACTCACATGGCCAAAAAGTTCTACAAAAGGATAGTTAGAAAGTTTTTCAGTAATGGTTCTAGTGGAAAGTCTGGACTTGATAAAAGGAAGGTAAAATGTTACAAATGTAACCAAATGGGAGACTTTGCTAGAGAGTGCAAGGCACCATGGACTAATAGTGGCCAAGCACATGCCAGACCAAACTACAAACTACACTGAGGGTGCTACTAGACCTAAGAAGCCTAGCCAACCAAAAAAACATGTTGTTGCTGTTGAAGAGGGAGGATTTGACTGGAGCTTCCAGATAGAAGATGTTTCTCCCAACCAAGCACTGATGGCTGACCATGAAGAAGCCAAGATATTAGAACATCTTTGTACTCCTGAATGTATTGCTAAAGTAAATATATACAGGTCCTATAACTTGGAAGTGAGATATGATAATGAGTCCTTAAATATTTTAAAGCTGATTTTAAAAGAGGTGAAAATGATTATAAATTTAAAATATAAGTTTAAGAGAAAACCATTTCAACTCTTAAGTATGAGAACACAAAGTGCAGGAGTCAAATAAAAGATCTCACTAGCAAGTTAATTAAATCCCAGGCTAAGCTTGTGGTCATCAAAACTAAGGTAGAAAAATATGTTCTTGAAGAGGAAACCTTCAAGAACATCATATCTTCATCCTTACATGTAAAGATTTTTTTATTAGAACAGACAAGGACTGGGTTCAAGTGAGAAAGCTCCTCCACAGAAACTGTTATCTTTAAGACCTTGAAGGTGTGGAACTTGTCAAGACGAGCTACCTCTCATAGACCCCGTTCAAGAATAAGATAAGGATGAATATGAGATAGTGAAGGATGGATCTGAGATGAGTGAAGAGGATCATCCTAAGAATGGTCACTATTCTCCTAAGGAGAGGAAGGAACAAATGATGACCAAGCTGCAACGAAGAACTTGATTAGTGCAACCAAAAGAAAATCAAAGAAAGCACAAGAGATCAAGACCACTTTTAACTCCAAGCAAAAAAAGTATTCATCTCTATTGGATTTGAAGTAGTGAAGACTGAAGACTTAACCAATGACTCTAGTACCATAGTCCTACTTCATGTCCCAATCATCCTAGCCAGAGAAAAAGGCTGATTAAATGTGTGCCACTACTACACAACCTGAACCATTTAGTTCCAAAAGCAAGCCTCACCTAAGAAGAATATTGCATCATCTATGAAGATGAAGATGGAAGTGGAAAGTGGTCAAGCTCAACCTTCTACTCAGAAGAATACGCTCAAAAAGAAAACACCTAAATGCATCATACATGGTAGTACTTCTTATTTTGTTAATAATTATATCTACAATCCCAAAAGCACCATCCTTATGACTAAGAAGAAAATCTTTGATAAGAAAAAGAAGATAGCTTCTAAAGGAAAATCTCTTCCTTTTAGAAGCTCCAAAGTGAAAAAGAAGATAAGTGAAAACTTACCTTCAGAACAAAAATTAGTCCCAGAAGAAAGGAATGATTTTGAAGTACTGAAGTTTGTTATAGTGTGTTGGAACAAGAAGAAGGCTAATGCAACCAAAACTATATCACTTAAGTTATTTTGATGCTGCATGCAAAAGGCTTCCGAAGCTCTTCATGGAACTTCCGAAGGTTGTAGAGTTCTTCCGAAGACAAAGGAAAAGTCCAGCTTCCAAAGACAGAATTCTACTTCCGAAGACAAATGCATACTTCCGAAGTTCAAGACTTAGAAGAATAAAGTGAAGACCACTTCTGAAGTATGATGAAGAAGTCTCCAAGTCTTGGAAGAAGCAGCCTCTTCTGAAGTATAAAGTGACTTCGGAAGTACTTACTCTTCCGAACCATTTAACCTTCAGAAAACACTGCTATGGCCAGTGGACACAAGTATGGTCTCTGATACTCCGCTGCAGACTTCTGATACAGCATGGCTTCTTCCTAAAGAACCATGTTGTTGACCATACTTTATTCCACTGCTTACCTTTTCATGATAGTACCGTTACCATCTTTAGTTGGTGACAAAAGGTAAGTCAGGGACATGTCCTGACTACCTAATCTCAGATAAGACTTTATCCGAGATACCTTAATCTTTAGTCTTGTAGTATAGACTTTAGGTATAGGATCCCAGCTGGTATCAAAGTATATCCTGCTGTAGATAGTATATATATAGGCTCTCCTTGTAATCATAAAATAGAGAGAAATCTGCTTGTAAGAGTCCTTTGTATTGTGAGTTGAGAATCAATATATAAAAGTATCTTGAAATTATCTTTCTGCGTTCTTAGTTACTTTTCATATTGTGATCAACTCTTCTTGATTCTTACCCGAGTGTGATTCTAGGTGAGTTTGAGAGAAAACATTTGTGTTTAAGTGACAAACACCGATCCTGCAATTGGTATCAGAGCATCTCAGGCTCTTGATTGCGTGATCTAACCATCCAAATCAACCTATTTTCGCTCCTCCCTACCACTCACTTCCTCAAATGGCCCTCAACAAATCTGAAGTAGAAATGGGGATGATGACCAATGCGCCAATCATCACCCCTGAAAACTTCAGGTCTTGGAGTAGAAGAATGGAAGGCTTCATCAGATACCAAGACAGCAAGATGTGGAACTCAATTGTCAATGGACCGTACAAACCAAAGGCGGCTTCACCTGGTGGAAACGGGGCCATGATAGAAAAAGCTGTCGAGGACTATTATGATGAAGACAGAAAGAAGATGGACATCGACAGCAATGCTATGACTATTCTCATGACTGCAATACCAAACTCTATTATGGTGGGGTTTGAGCATTGCAAGACTGCCAAAGAATTGTTTGATGCACTTGCTCACATGTATTCTTGCTCCAACGACTCAAAGAAGGACTCACTGAAGCAGCAGTTCAGAACTTCACTCATATTGCTGGAGAGACCCTCAGCCAGCAGTACTTCAGGTACATGGATCTTATCTCTTCCCTTCAGTCTATAAAGATCACTCCTGAACTTAGAGATCTCACCAGAAAGTTCATGAGTGCTCTTCCAAATGAGTGGACATTCTACTGTGTCTCTATCAAGAGAACATAAAACTTGAACACTCTTTCCATGACTGAGCTCTATGGCATCCTTGATGGATACCGTCTAGAGATGGAGAGAAAGAAAGGCCATCAAACAAGCAGATCCATGAGTCTTCCTACTAGCAACGCTTTAATGGTTGCTGAAGGCTCATTAACCCCTCAACCTCAGCACTTCCTGACTTATCAGCAGCCATCCTGCTCATCTGGTCCCTACATCACTTATCCTGAGACTCCAAGGTCTCAACAGGCTCAACACAACTCCTTCCAGGAAAGTTGTGCATTTGTCTTAGGAGGTGGACACTCAGGAGATTTTCAATACTGCTTCGATGATCTTGAGTTCTTCAGCCCAGATGACGTAGAGTACGTGGACATTGTCCAGCAAATGGCTCTTTTAACTTACAGAGCAAAGAAGTTATTTAAGAGAACTAGAAGGCACTTCCCTTAGAACCCAACTACCAGCAAGTTCAGGTTTGACAAAACCAGAGCAAAGTTTTACAATTGTAACCAACTAGGTCATTTGCAAGGGAATGCAAGGCTCCCAAGACCAATCCAGGAAACCCACAAGCCTCCACAATCCCTCAACCTCAAAGCCCACTGAGAAGTCAACTGAGACAGCTGCAATGGCTCAAGAAGTTGACTGAAGATTCATGGTACAAGATATGACTCCTGCTCAAGCTCTCATGGCCAGAACAAATGATGCCCAGGTATATGAACATCTCTGCACTCCAGCCTGTATAGCTAAAGTTAAACTCTATCAGGATTAATATGGAAATCAGATCTGACATTGAGTCTTTAATATTCTAAAATCTGATTTTAAAAGAGCTGAATCTGACTATCAAAAGAAAATGATGAGTTGGAGAAAACTGTATCTCTTTTGAAACATGAACACACCAACTACAAGACTCAAATCAAGGATCTGATATCCAAATTGTCTGAGGCTCAAGCCCAGCTTGTCACTGCTGAGGCTCAGGCCAGGAAGCATGCTATCTCTGAGCAAAACTTCTAAGCTATTCTTGCATCATCCTCCTATTCCAAACTCTGTTATCAGAACAAAGAAGGGTTGGGAACCAATGAAATTGCTCCACCACACTCCTATGAGTCTATCAGACAGCCTAGATGTGGTACTAAAGAGCAAGAGATTCCAACTACTAACCCTTTCTTTCCAGAGTTAAAAGATGAGGCACCAATAGTGGCCACCACAGGGAAGAAACAGGTAGATACACCTATCGCTTCCTGTGATGATCAAATCCTAACCATCAAAGCCAGAAGAAGCAGAGCTAAAGCTGCTAGGAGAATTGCTAAGAAAGTGGCTGAATCCAAACTGAAAATTGATCCCAAACAGAAAGGTGTCTTTGTTTCAGCTGGTTTCCAAGTGTTGGGTACTTCTGACTCAGGAAAGGAATGTAATACCAGCATTTCTTTCCTACCAAAGGATCAGAAGTTGAAGGGAAAGGTTGCTGATGAAGAAAAGAAAATCAAGAAACAGCAACCCCCACTTCCCCAAAAGACTAACATTGCATGCATCATGTGTGGCCTGCAAAATCATATGGCAAAATATTGTTACTACAATCCTGCAAGCACACATTATGCAAATAATGTTAGGAAAGAAGGAGTCAGGGAAGGTTTCACATTTGGACCTTTCCATACGGTTCAAGAGTTGAAGAAGGGAAAGTTTCCAAAGCTAAGTTACTTTCGGAAGAAACTCTTTCTTCCGAAGGGAAAATGGCTTCGGAAGCAAAAGCTACTAAGGTTCGGAAGAACAAGAAAGCTCCCTTGAAACCATCCCAGAAGAAGACTGCTTCGGAAGAAAAGGTGGTAAGGACTTCTTCCGAAAACAAAGAAGCTTCGAAAGAAGACCATGCTGCAAAAGCTTCTACAAGCTCATCCTCCAAGATTAGCCAAAGGGTGGACTGGAAGATCAAGGAAGATGCTACAGCCCAAACCTCTTCCTCAAAGACCTCTGTTGAACCCCCATGCATATCATTGGTTCACTCATGTTATGTGCAGGAACATCCATTTGACAGAATTCTCATGTTATCTTTGGAAGAACCCAGACAAATAAAGCTTGGGTTTCCAAACAAAACTTAATTCTCATCTTATGTGTAGGAACACCCATTTGACAAGAACAACAATGTATGGATTGTAGATAGTGGATGCTCCAGGCACATGACAGGGAACAAACATCTCCTTCAACAGTTTCAACATTATGATGGAGGTCTCGTCCAGTTTGGAGGTGAGGCCGGAGGATATATTTCTGGCAGAGGGAGTATATCCAATGGTATGTTAACCGTTGACAAAGTTAACTTTGTCAAACAGCTTGAACACAATCTGTTAAGTGTTTCTTAATTCTATGATCAAAAGCACCAAATGCTTTTCACAGAACATGAGTGCATTATCCTCAAACCAGGATGACAATTCCTCCGGAATTGGTGCTTCTTAGATCTCCCAGGAAAGGGGATATGTACAAGCTTGATATGAACAATGCTTCCCCAATGGGTGAAGTATCATGCTTCTTTCCAAAGCTGATAGTAATGAGTCAACACTGTGGCATAAACATATGTGTCATGTAAATTTTAAGACAATGAATAAATTGGCTAAAAATAACTTGGTACATGGTTTGCCTAAAAAGGAGTTTTTCTGCAAAGACAACTGGTTGCATGCCTGAAGGGGAAACAACATAGGACATCTCATAAATCCAAATGTGTTAACTCTATCACTACTCCATTGCACTTATTGCACATGGATCTTTTTGGTCCCACAAGTATAATGAGCATTGGAAGGAAATCATACTGCCTTGTGATAGTTGATGATTTTACAAGATTCACATGGGTATTCTTTTTAAGAACTAAAGATGAAACTGCTGAAACGTTAAATATTTTATTCTTAAAATAGAAAATCAAATTGATCACAAGGTTAAAATAATTATATGTGATCAAGGGACTGAGTTTAATAACTTCGTTCTTGACTCATTCTGTAACTCAAAAGGGATTGCCAGACAATATAGTGCTCCCAAACTCCTCAACAAAATGGTGTTGCTGAGAGGAGGAATAGGACACTTATTGAGGATGCTCGAACTATGTTAGCTGATTCAAAGCTACCTCTAACATTCTGGGCAGAGGCAGTCAGCACTGCATGCTATATGCAGAATAGAGTTCTTGTAGTTAAGCCCCATGGAAAAACCCCTTATGAGCATGGAACAAGAGGCCACCGTTCATTGGCTTTCTAAGGTCCTTTGGAGTAGGTGTACCATACTTAACACAAAGGACAATTTAGCAAAATTTCTTTATGCTAATCTTTTTGGATACTCTTCTAGTTCCAAAGCTTACAGAGTATACAACATTAAGAATCAACATTTGAGGAGTCATCCAATATAGTTGTTAATGAGCACACTCCTTGTGTTAGGGGGAATGGCCTGATCACATCTTTGATTTAGAATTGTTTCCAAACTATTCTAAACCTTCTTGTGAGAATGTTTCAGATGGAATAGGCACTCAAACTGATACTGATGCTAGTGCTAATGGTCAACTATTTGAGCTTCCCAGGCCTAGACCAAATCTCCAAGTGCTGAAATACATCAGACTTCCACTATTCACAGATCCGACAGTTTAACTATATCAAGGAATAATGAAGTCTCAACAAGTGAGTCACCTACTGAGCCTCAAAGCTCATCCGGTGATCCACTACAACACCAGGCAGAAGGAGGTAGTATTTTAAAGGAACAGACAACTGTTAATCCTGCCTCACAGCCAACCATCGATGATGTTTCTCATTCATTCAATCAGTCCTCATTGAATGACTTTGAAACAACAGCTGGACAGAGTGTTCTAGTTCCTGAATAGAATATGTCCAACCTGGATCTATCTCTGCAACTAGAAGTGATTCCTTGGCTTGGATTCACAACACTCATCCAACTGAGAACATCATAGGAATGTCTCTGAGTGTGTGAGAACAAGAGGACAGACTCATCAAGGGAATGTCTGCTTGTACTCATGCTTTCTATCTCAGATGGAACCCAAGAAAGTAGAAGATGCTTAAAAGATAGTAGCTGGATTGAATCGATGCAAGAGGAGCTGCTTCAATTCAAGAGACAGAAGGTATGGAACCTATGTCCGCTACCATCTGGTCAAGTACCCATAGGCACCAAATGGGTTTCCGAAACAGAGAGATGATAGAGGCTTGATCATCAAGAATAAGGCAAGACTTGTGGTTCAAGGATACACTCAAGAGGAAGGAATCGATTATACTGACCTTCGCACCAGTTGCAAGACTTGAGGCAGTTAGGATCTTCCTTGCTTATGCTGCATCCAAGGACTTCACAGTATACCAACTTGATGTCAAGTGTGCTTTTCTATACGGGGATATAGACAGGGAAGTGTACGTATGCCAACCTCCAGGATTTGAAGATCCACAGCATCCCAACTATGTGTGCAAATGGATAAAGCTCTATATGAGCTGCACCAAGCACCCAGGCTGTGGTATGAGACTCTGTCTCAGTTTCTTCTGAAGAATGGCTATACTAGGGTACCATTGACAAGACTCTCTTCATTAGAAAGTCTGGAAAAGACATTTTTCTTGTACAAGTCTATGTCGATGACATCATATTTGGTTCCTCAAATGACCAAATGTGCAAAGACTTTGAAGCATATATGAAGAAGTTTGAGATGAGCTCCATGGGAAAAAATGGACTTTTTCCTTGGAATTCAGGTAAAGCAACTGAAGGAAGGGTTCTTCATTAATCAATCTAAATATGTCTCTGACATCTTAGAAAGATTTGAGATGAAGTATTGCAAGCCTGCCAAGACACCCATACCAGAAACCATAATCTTTGTCCTGACCTTGAGGGGAGGATACTGATCAACATCAGTATAGGGCAATTATTGGTTCTCTGATGTATCTTACAGCAAGTAGACCTGATATCATGTTTGCTACTTGCATTTGTGCAAGATATCAGGCTGCTCCTAAGGTGTCTCTCATCTTTGCTGTTAAGAGAATCCTCAGATACCTCAAAGGAGTACCTAAACTAGGTCTCTGGTATCCAAAAAACAGGATTTCAATCTTTATGGATACTCTGACAGTGACTACGGCGGTTGCGATATTGACAAGAAATCAACATCAGGAGGATGTCAATTTCTTGGTGGAAGGATCATCTCATGGCAATGCAAGAAACAATCCTGTGTCTCTACATCAACCGCTGAGGCTGAATACATTGCTGCTGCTAGCGCTGTGCTCAACTGCTATGGATTCAAAATCAGATGTTAGACTATGGATTCAACTTTATGAGTACCTATCCATATTGACAACAACAGTGCTATCTCCATTACTAAAAATCCAGTGAAGCACTCCAAGACTAAGCATATTGACATCAGGTATCATTTCATTAGAGATATTCATGAAAAAATCTAATCAGATTAATCAAAGTTGATTCAAATGAACAATATGCTGATTGTTTACCAAAGCTTTTGATGAACAAAGATTTAAGTATCTTATTGCAGCTATTGGGATGATAAACATTGATTAACTTGATCTCTTTTGAAAACCTTTTTAAGATGTAAGTCTTGTGTCAATACAATTTAAGCCCTGTTACAAGAAATTTCTCTCTGAAATTTTCTAAGTGTAAATTCCTTCCGAAGAGAAATAACCTTCGAAAGACATTCTCATATCTTCCGAAGCATAACTTCTCAAAGGATAACTTTCTTCTTGGAAGAACTTTTGGTCTCGGAAGAAGCGATTGATTGCATATCAGATCTACTTTTGAAACTTAAAAAAATTCTCCATTCAGAAGCAACTCTAACCTTCAGAAGCATAGAATTGGCTTCGGAAGAAAGAATTGCCTTCGGAAGACAAGTTACCTCGGAAATGTTTTACACTCGGAAGGGAGATCTCACTGTGTAACGTAATTTTCTTGGGCCCCACACTATAAAAAGCAAAGATTTTGTTAATAATGTCGGATTATTTAACTGATTCTTAACCTTACCGCCACTGTCATTTCATCCACTAAACCATCACGTCACCTTATCCTAACCCCCATTACCGCCTCTCCATAATCGTTTAAATAATCTCGACTATTCATTTTCACTTTCTTACTTGCAAACTTTACAGCCCAGAAATTTCTTCTACTCATCTTTACCCAGCTCAAAACATTCCAATTCACTTTTCCAAATGGCCTTCAACCCACAGCACAATCAGTCGCACTTCTTGATTCATCAAGAGATGCTGACTTCTCAGATATCATCTCCTTCCTAACCCAATCTTCATACTACACACTCTAACTGTTAACCCCACATTTACACAAACCATATGTCTGAATTTTGGGCAAACGGTCAGATTGAAACCCTAAACGGGGTCCGTGTCATTCGATCGAGTATTGTGGCCAGGAGTTGGTCATTACTGAACAGCTCATCAGGGAGCATTTAGAGCTTCATGATGATGGCGCTCCAACGAATTTCCCAAAGCAGACTTGGATCATTCTTATCTCCAAATGGGATATGGAGGAGATGTTAGCAGGTCAACTGTCTACAAATTTAACTTCTCGTACAAATGGAAGTTCCTGCTACACGTGGTCCTTCACTGCTTGTCGAATAAATCCGCGGATGGGATCAAATTCCATTTGAACTTGGGTGCCTTGTTCATGGGTTGGTAAAAGGCCTCCGCTTCAACTATTCAAGATTTGTGCTGACTAACCTCATGGGAAATCTTCAGAAAGACACCTTCTTCATGTATCCCAGGTTTCTCCAGCATATAATCAACTGTGAGCTAGACCAGAGCACGCTTGTCTGTGCAGCTGCTCTAACTGCTCACCAGATGAGGCGACTATCTTCAAGACTTTGAAGAGAGTGTCCACCAACTTCACAGGAAGAGATACTGCACTTCTTCCAGTATGACTGAGCCAACGGCTCCTGGTGACATCCCTGTAAATCCCACAGGTGATGAACCCACACCAGCAACTACCCCCACTATGCCAACACTACCCATCACCATCACTTATCAGAGACGTCCCAAACGAACCCTTGTTCAATCTACTCTGATTGAACAAGCTCCTCCTATTCAATCCAAAAGGCAAAGTGGAACAAAGGGCTCCCACTCAGCCTGAGGTCTAACCATCCTTCATAATTGACCTCAATTTAGGTCCTGAGTCTCCTCAGTCTCAGACCTATGAGCCCACAACCCAAGCTGAAAGCCCTCAGGGTGAGTCTCTATACTCCGCTGAGCAGCCAACAAGGGACAGCCCCACCAGAGGCTCAGTGCCTGTAGACATTGACCAAAGTCCCGGTCAGTAGGTTTAACCATCCTATCTTTCACTGAACTTTTATTCAAAACTGATGAAGAGATAACATCTCTCCATGGCAATGAAGTTGATCTACAACACCCTCTCCAAGATCAACAGAGCCGGAGAAATCTCTTATCTCTAGCCCCCGTCAGCAACCAACTGAGGTGAGTCCCACTGATGTGGAGGGGACTCATGTAGATTCAGCTGCCACTACAGAAGGTGCCTCAATGGAACTTATGGACAGTGGAACATTTCTAAGACTGAATCTACGGCAACCGAGCCCTTTGATGACTCTGAAAGAGACATCATTGAGCATGGGAAACCAGGGTGCCAAGAAACCATCTGGTGGTGAGGATGAACATACTAGGTATGTTACCTCATCTCCCCGTGATTCTTCGAAAGAAGATGAGGGAAGCATGCAACTCCTCATTCAAGATCTTCTTTCTAAAGTCTCAAATCTGGAATCTCAGGTTAGGACTTTAGAGGAAAGATCTGCCACTCATCAACTTGAGATTGACAATCAAGGCTCAACTAGCTGAGAAACAGACAGAGAGGCTTGTTAGGCACGTACCTGTTCAGGTCTCCCTGACTTCCTCCTCCAGCTCATCTAGCTCTCAAGATATGCTACCAAAAAGGGGAGAATGTTCAAAGACAAACACACAAGGAACCACAGAGCCGGCCTTCCACTTCAACACTCCTCTCCCATCATTTCTCGCCCTAAAACATCTCAGGTCACTCTTCAGATTGATCCATGGATGCTTGATAGTCTTTACAGACTCTTCACCAAGTTTCTGTTAAGATCTTCCTTGAGCAGCAAGTCATGATGCTGCAATGATCTACTTTGGAGCAGAAGAACTTCAAAGGCTGACCACACCTTCTACCACTGTGGAAGAAGTTGGTCACCTAAGGTTCCATGGAACTTGAGATTCAATTCGAAGGGGAAATGAGAACTGATGGCCCAGCAACTGAAACAGTGGGACAGAATCTGCATCCCCTCTAACTTCCGAAGCTGAAGTTAAAGCCTCGGTAGAACAAGCTGAATCTTCCGAAGCTGAAATGGAAGCTGCGGAAGGACTGTTTAAAATGTCCGAGGACTGATCATCACAGATGCTATCCTGGAAATGGCATCTGAAATGAGCAGCGAGGACTTTCCGATTATACCTCCATCACAGACTCCATCTCTGGCTCTCTCACAATCAGAAACTTCTCTCCAAGAACCACCACAGTCAGAATCTTCAAAGGATAAAGGTAAAAGGAAGATGACTACGGAAGAGATTCAGGAAGAAGAGAAGATTGAAAACTTAAGAAGAAAGGAAGACTTCAGACTGAGAAGTTGCTTGCTAGATGCTAGCACAAAAGCAGCTGCTTCCAATCAGGAGGTTGTCATCAACAAAAGAAGAGAGCAGATCATTAACCAGCTGATTGAAATGGGAGCTGCCAATGAAGAAACATTCCTCTACCATTAGAGGAGTTGGTGGATCTGGAGAAGGCAACCAGGCTGGAGTTTGAAGAAGAAGCCAGGTTGCCTTAGAGGAAAAGGAAAAGAAACAGAAGGAGGATGAATTGCAGCTGAGGAGAGACAGGATAAACTTCCTACTCTCCAGAGGTTTGAACTTCAAGAACTTCTCCACACAACGATGACACGATCCTCTGGCTCTTCAACAAAGAGCAGGGTCAAATGGAGAAAGAAAAGAAAAAGGCTGCTAACGAAAAGGAAAGAGAGAAGAAGAAGAATAAGAGAGAGGCTAGGGTCACTGCCTCCAAGAAGCTTACTGAGAAAGCCTGGATGAAGGACTATCTCCGGGCTCATGGCTTCTCCGGTAGGCAGGTGGGTCCTATGTCGATAGGACACTCCAACGATTGTTAGTAAAATTAAGGCTGACATCGGTTGGGGAAAAGGAAAGAGATGTACAGAAGGGTAAAAGGGATGACCTTCACTGCTTCTACCCAACCACAACTTGAACCCTCATCCTCACCATTCACTATTAAACCTGAACCCTTCACCCCTGAACCCACATCACTACCCTCTACTACTCTCTCACCTCAACCTCCTAAACTTCCCATCATCCAACCCAAAACACTAGCCAGAACCTCTGAAGCTAAACTACCACCCATTACCATCCAAACATCCCTTCAGCCTCTCAACATCTCTCCCTTGAGGAGTTTAAGGTAGTCAAGATGAAGCTCACTAACTGCACCACTTTGAGTGAAGTTTCCTGTGTAGAAGACTCTGTCAACATTACCTATGTAGACGGATCTTCAAGTTCCCTCACAAGAGACAGATTCCTTGATTTGCCTAGAGGAACTTTGGACCAGGCTGCAAGACTTTTGGCCTAATTCAGACTCTTTAAATGAGGAAGAAAAAAGCTTAGAAGGAACTGGTGACTCTGCTGGATACAAGAAAAGAGGACAAGATTCCTAGTCAGCCTCTTGTGCCTAGAAGGAAGATAATCCAGTGGAGGTTGATGAACCTTCTCATAACTTTGTTGTGGAAGAGAGAATGGTGAAGTCAACAGACTCAACGCAACCTCTCTGTTACACTCCAGCAGATTTGACATTGCTGAGTTAGCAGAGAAACCATTCTCCAATCCCTCCAACTCTGAAACTACTGCACTCGTCAGAAATCATCTCAGCAGTCTTCTTTGGCTGAGCTAACTGCAAAAGCAAAGATTGAAGAAGAGTTGAAGTTGAAAAAACTGGAAGACAAGGAAAGATCTACCACCAAAGGTCCTGCCTTTCTACAGATAGTGGAAGGTCCTAATCTAGAACCTATAGTTTGATGGGAATATGATTACAGCTCCCATCAACTAAATCTTTTCAGAGGGCAACAACAAAGGGTACATGTTATCCAAGGTGACAGACTGGATCTCCTGTCTACCAAGGATCTGTACAACTTCTCAGCACCACATAGGAAGAACAAGGAGATAGACAAATATTTGCTCTCCTTGGTGCTGAAAGTTTTGAGAAGTCAGGTAAGTGAAGTTTTGGTAGCATCAGCCTAGGGGGAGTTGTTGGATCAAGAAGAAGGCTAATGCAACCAAAACTATATCACTTAAGTTATTTGATGCTGCATGCAAAAGGCTTCCGAAGCTCTTCATGGAACTTCCGAAGGTTGTAGAGTTCTTCCAAAGACAAAGGAAAAGTCCAGCTTCCGAAGACAGAATTCTACTTCCGAAGACAAATGCATACTTCCGAAGTTCAAGACATAGAAGAATAAAGTGAAGACCACTTTCAAAGTATGATGAAGAAGTCTCCAAGTCTTGGAAGAAGCCCTCTTCCGAAGTTTAAAGTGACTTCGGAAGTACTTACTCTTCCAAAACCATTTAACCTTCGGAAGACACTGCTATGGCCAGTGGACACAAGTATGGTCTCTGACACTCCGCTGCAGACTTCTGATACAGCATGGCTTCTTCCTAAAGAACCATGTTGTTGACCATACTTTATTCCACTGCTTACCTTTTCATGATAGTACCGTTACCATCTTTAGTTGGTGACAAAAGGTAAGTCAGGGACATGTCCTGACTACCTAATCTCAGATAAGACTTTATCCAAGATACCTTAATATTTAGTCTTGTAGTATGGACTTTAGGTATAGGATCCCAGCTGGTATCAAAGTATATCCTGCTGTAGATAGTATATATATAGGTTCTCCTTGTAATTCATAAAATAGAGAGAAATCTGCTTGTAAGAGTCCTTTGTATTGTGAGTTGAGAATCAATATATAAAATATCTTCAAATTATCTTTCTGCTGCTTCTTAGTTACTTTTCATATTGTGATAAACTCTTCTTGATTCTTACCCGAGTGTGATTCTAGGTGAGTTTGAGAGAAAACATTTGTGTTTAAGTGACAAACACCGATCCTGTAATGGAGGCAAAATCTTCTAAAGGATTATTCTCCAAAACATGCGAAGTTATCAAATTTCTGAAGTATTGAAGGTCAAGTCTAGTCTTCCAAAGATGGTGTGTAAGATAAAGGAAGACCATATGACTAAAAGTTTTGCATCAACAACAACAAATGATCCTCAAAGCTTGCATATAGGATCAATTACTGTTGCATTATCTTCAGTTCATTTTGACAAGCCCAAGACCACAAGGCTTGAGTTTCCAAATGTAATTAACCATCTATTTTTATGCAAGGACATTAAAGACCAAATAAAATGTATGGATCATTGATATGGTTGTTCCAGGCACATGATAGGCAATGGCTTTTTGCTGCTTCAAAACTTTGAGAAAATTGATGTAGGGCTAGTTGCTTTTGGAGAAGATTTAGGTGGTTACATCACCGAAAGGGGCAGGGTCATAAATGGTAAGCTCAATATTAAGAAAGTACACTTTGTTAGGGAGTTTGGATACAATCTTCTGAGTGTGTCCCGATTTTGTGATCAGAGACTTAATATGCTCTTTACTGAGTATTAGTACATTGTTCTCAAGCTTGGGGTGTTATTCCTTATGAGAATATCTTGCTCAGAGCCCCCAGGAAAGGGAACATGTACAACATGGATTTGCTAGAATCATCCCCATCTAGAGAAGTTTCTTGCTTTCTTTATAAAGCCAATAATAATGAATCTTATCTATGGAATAAAGAATGTTCATGTAAACTTTAAAAACATAAATAAATTAATTAAAAATGATTTGGTAACTGGAATGCCAAAGAAAAAGTTTACAAGTAATGACCATTTTGTTGCATTCTGAAAGGAAAGCAACACAAAGTGTCTTACAAGCCAAAGGAAGGAACTCCATCACTACCCCCCTACATTTATTATATATGGATCTATTTGGCCCTACCAGTGTAATGAGTCTAGAAAGAACCTTATATTCTTTAGTGATGACAAATGATATCATAAGATACTCATGGGTATTTTTCCTTATAACTAAGTATGAGACTCCTAAGATATTGAGAAATCTTATTTTGAAAATTAAGAACTAATGTGATCACAAGGTCAAAATCATAAGATGTGATTAAGGAACTAAATTCAAAACCAAATCCTTGATGCATTTTATGATGAGAAAGGTATTACAAGACAATATAATGCTCCCAGGACTTCTCAGCAAAATGGTGTTGCTGAGAGGAGAAACATGACACTTTGTGAAGTTGCAAAAACCATGTTATATAACTCTAAACTGCCTATCACATTCTAGATAAAGGCAGTTAACACTGTCTGTTATATGCATAATAGAGTTTTAGTAGTTAAATCTCATGGTAAGAGTCCTTATGAGTTGTGGCACAAAAGAAGACCTTTCATTGGTTTCCTCAAATCATTTGGATGTCCTTGCACCATTTTGAATACCTAAAGCAGATAGCCAAATTTGTTAAGAAAATAGATGACGGACACTTTATCGGATACTCTTTCCAAGCTAAGGCTTATAGAGTATACAATCTCAGAACTAGAGTAGTTGAGGACTCAGCCAATATGAGCTTCAATTAGCACATTCCTAGTGTGAAAGGTTTTGATCTTGATTAGCTATTTGATCTTGATTAGTTACCAATTGTTTTAACAATCTTGTGAAGATGTTTCAGGATCTATATGTAGCTTATCAACAGGAGATCAAATCCAAGATTGAGCTAAGAAGGCCTAGTTAGAAAACTGCTTTAGCTCTAGTGTAACAAACCTTGCAATTGGAAATCCTATCAACACAACAATGACAAACTTTCAGCTGACACATCTGATGTATGTGCAAACTCCAGCACATAGGCATAAAACTCTAATGAAGGAGTTTCAAATGTAAGATGAGATGGTGATGGTGATAGTGATAAGGAATTCCTTGATGTTGACAACCACTCCATGTAAGAAAACATCAATAATGTCACACACTCATTGGATCAAGCTTCTCTAGATAAGGGTGCTGATGTGATGGATGATGCTCATTTACCAAATCTGAATTTCACCGATTTAGATATGTCAAACCAACTTGCTATGATCCTCAACTGAGGATCAACAAGTCTCATCCTATCACAAATATCATTTGAGATGTTGAGAAAAGGGTGAGAACAAGAGGACAACCCATGACAAAAATGTTTGTCTTCTTTCTTTTTTCTTGTCTCAGATTGAGCCTAATAAGATTGATAAGGCTTTGAAGGATGGAAGTTGGGTTAAAGCAATGCGGGATGAGCTACTTCAATTTAAAGACAAAAAGTTTGGAACCTATGTCCTCTTTCTCAGGGAAGACCACAAGAGGTTCCAAGTGGGTTTTAGGAACAAGAAAGATGATAGAGGACTTGTCATCAAGAAAAAGGCAAGACTAGGATGTATATGTTAAACAACCACTTGCAAGCTTGATAAAACTCTTTATGTACTATGGATTCAACTTCAAACAAACTCACATCCATATAGACAACAATAATGATATCTCTATTACAGAGATTCTTGTATAGCAATCAAAAACAAAATGCATAAACATTAGGTATTACTTGATTAGAGATAATTTTGAAAAAGATTGACAAAACTAGTCAAAGTTAACACAAATGACCAATATGCTAATCTGTTTACCAAAGCATTTGATGAGCAGAGATTTAGTATCTTGTATCAGCTATTGGGATGATTAACTTTGAGTAGATTTTCTTAAACTAAACTCAAAATTAGTTTTCAATATGTGTGTCTTAGTTGTCTATATCATCACCTATATAAGCCCAATTTACTTTGAAAGAAATTTTTCAAATGAGATTTCTTAGAGTTCTGAAATATAAAAAATATTTTATCTGAGCAGACATTAAGTTGTCTTTGGAAGAACATTATGTCTTCAAATCCAATAACTACTTCTAATACATTTATCTTTGGAAGAAATTCTGATCTATCTTTGGGAGCTTAAATATGCTTCTAAGTACATATATGTTGTAAGGACATTTTCTTTCAAATGTAATTAAGCGTAGGAAGGTTTATTCACTCTTGAATAAAACTTCTTAGATTCAATATCTTTTGAAACCAAATAAATTTTTGAAGTGAAAATACTCTAAGTATTATTCTTTAGAAGCTAATTTTCATTAAGCTAAGAAATCTTATAAAGTCAAATTGGCTTTGAAAGTTTTCTCAAAACTTCCAAAAACAAATTAAATTCGAAGGATATTCGACTTTCAAGAAAACTACATTTTAGGCACTTTTTTAGAGGTGGGATCGACATCCGGACTTCAAAGCTTATCCTTTGGCATTAACATTGTCTCAAATCCAATTAATATATATATACCTTTAACGGTTCCCCCTCTTTAACTTTCTTCTTCATTTGAAAAAGTTCATAACCTAAATTCACCCACAAACCGCTTTTGTTCTTATCTTTCTTCATCTCGAAGCTACTCTAAAATGGCCATCCCTGATCCATGAAACCAACCAAAATTTTCCATATAATTACACGAGCAACATAACCATGCTGCGCTTTTAACACTTGAGAAAGATCCAGGTTTCTCAGATGTCTGCCACTTCTTGGCACTGCCTAACTACCTCAACACACTCACTATAGACCTTCCATTGTATGAAGATTAGCTTTTAGAGTTCTGGAGGACCTGCTAAGAGGTCATCTTGGATGGTGAGAAGGCACTATCTGCCATAGTGCAGGGGAGGACAATTTGTCATCACTCTAGCCACTATAACACTCATAGGGCTGAATGATAGAGAAGGAGAATTATCATTTCCAAAATTTTCTTTGAAAAACTCATCCGACAGATGGGCTATGAGGGAAATTACTTGTAAGAACATTCAAGAAAGAAAATATCTCATTCCAATGGAAGTACCTCCTACATGTGGTCATTCACTATCTATCCAACAAGCATGGAGGTTGTGATCAAGTTCCTAAGAACCTTTCCTACATAGTCTATGGAATGGTTCAAAGGGTCAAGTTTAGGTATTCTCAATTTGTGTATACAAATCAGCTTGCAAACTTGGAATCCTTAGAGTATTACAAGTTTCTTAGATACGTTCAACACATTCTTAACTTTGAACATAATATTCTTAAAATGGGAAAGATGAAGCCCATGATCGCTAAGACAATAACAAAGCCTATTATAGGCTTGTCAGGGGTAGAAATAGCCTGTCCCAAAATGTTAGAGCTCATTGCTTTTCACCTTTTGCAAAAGCTGAATAAATTTCTATTATCACTTTTAAAGACTCACCAACTTATATGAGTTGGTGAAAACTCCTTACTATTGTCAAACTGTAGATTAAGGTCTTTTGTCTATAACTTTCTACTCTTGTACTTTTATCCTTTTTGTAATAGATAAGGATGTGAGCTATGACATGTCATAGTCACTAGTTAAAAGGCAATCTGCCTTTTTATTCTACATTGATCTTGTTGTCTAGATTAGTGTTTCTAGCTGGCCTTCAAAGTATGGTCGGCTGTAGGATGTAGTATAAAATATCTCAAGTACTTGTATCTTTAGATAAGCTTTGTAACACTTGTAAAAAGTTGAGAGCACTATACATCATTCTTTAAAACCATATTTAAGTGTTTTTGTTTATTGTTCTTGCTACTTGTGTTTATAGTTTCATCCTAACCGGTTCCCCCCATTTGATCTACTAATGTTTTAAGTCTCTTGTCATTGTAAAACTGTTGTATTGACCCCCCTTCAATGGTCATGCATCCTCTCCTGTGCAATCCCTCCAAAGATCCTCTTGGGGAATTAACTTTTAGAATGATCAGGTAGATATTATAATAGTTTATATAAGTTGTAAGGTTTCCAATAGGTCTGATGCAGTCAAAACATTCAAAGCATCCAAAGTCTCTCTACATGCATACACTAAAGTACTAAAGTATAAATGCTTTGGAAGTTTTACATATTACATGAGAAATATTCTAAGTGTAAAATTTTCCGAAACCAAGACCAATATCTTCTGAAGCCAAATATGAAGTCTTCTGAAGCTTCAAAGACAAAGTCTTCCGAAGCTAGTTTATGTAGATAGATTTATTCCGAAGACTTTTATGTACATGCTATTATCTGATGTACTTTTCCGTAAAGTTGGACCACCTTTCCACTACAACTCTGTTTGACTCACCAACTTTCACAAGGTGGTGAAAAGGTCCATACTTTTGGTAACTGTACATTAAGGTCTTGAGTCTAAGCTTTCTACTTTTATCCTTTTTGTAATATTTAGGATGTGAGCTATGGCATGTTATAGTCACAAGTGAAAAGGCAATCTGCCTTTTGACTCTACATTTGGATTTTGTTGTCTAGTCTTATATCTAGCTGCCTTTCAAAGTATGGCTGTTGTAGGATGTAGTATATGTATCTCAAGTACTTGTAACTTTCCATTATGCTTTGTAACACTTTATTATAGAACTTGAGAAGCAATATACAACATTCTTAAAAACCAAATACTTATGTTGTTTGCTATCTTGTTCTGTCTCATATTTACTTGTGTTCTTAGCATCTCTTACTTTAGTTAACTAGTTCCCCATTTGATCTGTTAAGTGTTCTAAAGAACTCTCCTCAATTGTGGTGTTGTGTTGTAAAAGTGCATAACCCCCTGTAACGGTCTTGGATTTGGAATCAGAGCCTGAAAAGCTCTTGATATAAGATCTCACCATCTTAAGATCCCTCACACACACAAAACACTTAACAACTCAAATGGAAGCTATCATAAAGGCTGATATGGAAATTGGAACTATGACAAAGTCTCCACTGATCACTCTAGAAGACTTTGATACTTGGTGTCAAAAAATGGAAGGCTTTATCAACTCTCAAGACTCCAGGATATGGGGCTTTGTTGTTAAAGGACCTTACATACCAAGCACCTCATCTGCTACTGGTGGTGGTATGATTCCAAAGGTTGTGGTTGATTTCTCTGATAATGACAAGAAGAGAATAGAGATTGATCAAAAGCCATGACAACCCTTCAAATTGCTCTTCCAAACTCCATCTATAGAGGCTTCAAGAAGTGCTAGATTGCCAAGCAACTATGGAAGCACTGAAGCTCATGTATGAAGGATCCACTAAAGCCAAGGAGAACAAGAAGGATCTCCTCAAGCAGTAGTTTGAAAACTTCACCTTTAAAACAGGTGAGACCATGACTCAATAATACTTTAGGTATGTTGAGATTATGGATACTCTAGTGGATGTTAGAGTAACCCTTAAGAACAGAGACATTATGAGGAAGTTAATGTCCTATTTTCTAGACAATGGACATATTACTATGTTGTTATCAAGAGAACTGAGAACCTTAAGACTCTTACTCTGACTAAGTTGTATGGTATTCTCAGTGGATACTAGATGGAGATGAACATGTAGAACTCATCTAGTAACTCTAGCAATCAAATGAGTTCAACCCTTCATGTGACTGAAAGGGATAGCATAGAACCTCAAAATCATCTCATATGCTACCCTGACAACTCACAAAAGGGTCCATTTGTCACCTTCCTAGAGACTCCAAGAGAAAGCTACACTCAAGGAAGTCCCTTCCAAGAGACAATTTCTTCTCATGATTTTGTCTCTGCTAATGAATCTCTAGGTAACTTTCTCTTCACCCTTGAAGACTTAACCTGTATCCATCCAGATGATTTGAAATATATGGAGATAGTTCAGCAGATAGCTCATCTCACTCATAAAGCCAAGAAGTTCTACAAGAGGACAGGGAAGAAGTTTCCTAGCAATGTAGCCAGTGGAAAAGTTTGGGCCAGATAAAAGCAAGGTAAAGTGTTATAGCTGTAATAAGATGGGACACTTTGCTAGAGAGTTCAAGGAACCAAGAACAATGGTGGCCAGAATCAAGCCAGACCAAACTACATTAAGAGAGCTCCTTGAAATGAGAAGCCAAAGCAGCAAGCTGCAGTTGTTGTTGAAGAAAGAGACTTTGAATGGAGCTTTTAGGTGGAAGATACATCTCCAAATCAAGCACTCATGGCTGACAATGATGAAGCCAAGGTATTGGAACATCTTTGCACTCCTGAATGTATTGCTAAAGTTAATATATACAGGTCCTACAACTTAGAGATGAGATCTGATCTTGAGTCCTTGAATATTTTAAAATATGATTTCAAAAAGGCTAAAAATGATTATAGGTTAAATGTAGAGGACTTAGATAAACCATTTCAGTTCTTAAACATGAGCACACCATTATAGACTCAGATCAAAGATCTCATAACCAAGTTGACTGAATGCCAGGTTGAGCTTGTGATCAGCAAAGTCAGGGCAAAAAAATGTGTTCTTGAAGAAGAGACCTTCAAGAACATGATATCCTTATCCTTGCATGCAAAAGTTTGTTATTAGAAGAAGCAGGGATTGGGATCTTGTAACACAGTCTTGCCTGTAAGATCTCCTAGGTGTGGAACTTGTGAAGATGAGCTTCCCCTCATAGACCTTTTAACTGAAAGGGATGAAGAGGAGATGATGAAGAATGTCTCTGAGAAGAGTGAAGAAGAGCATTCTAAGAAGGGTCATCACCCTTCTGAGGAGAGAAAGCTATTAGGATGAGCAAGTCCAAGAGAAAGAACTTGATAAGAAAGAGCAAAAGAAAGGCAAAGAATGCTCAAGAGATCAAGGCCACCTTCAACTTTGCACATAAACAAGTATTCTTTTCTACATGATTTAAAGTGGTTAAAGCTGAGGACACAAACTTAAACTCAAACAACAACAGTTCTAGTTCATGACCAAATCATCCTATCATCATGAAGAAGGTTGATAAGTTATGCACCACTACTGTACAAAATGAACCATAAAGCTCCAAGGGTAGTTTTAACCCCACAAGAATCGCCACATCATCTGAAAAGATAAAGATGGAGAGTGAAAGTGATCAAGTTTAGCCTTGTTCTCAAAAGAAGACTCATAGAAGGAAGAAAATGGAGTGTGTTATGTGTGGGAGTACTTCTCATTTTGCTAAGGATTATGTCTACAATCCAAAGAGTACTATTCACATTACAAAGAAAAAAACTTCTTAGAGTCTGGAGAAGAAGAAGCAAGCTCCAGAAGGAAAATATCTTTCCTTCAAAAGCTCCAAAATGAAGAAGAAGACAAGTTGAAACTTGCCTTCGGAAGAAACCTTGGTCTCGGAAGAAAGGAATACTTCCAAAGTACTGAAACATGCTGCAGTGAAAGCAAGATCTTCCGAATGCCTAATCATCAAAACTTCCGAAGTCAACAAAACTTCCGTAGTATTGAAGATCAAGTCTAAGCTTCCAAAGGTGGTGTGGAAGTCAAAGAAAGACCAAGTGGCTGAAAGTTCTTCATCAACTTCAACAAATGATCCTTCCAGCATGACTATAGAATCAATTACTGTTGTATTGTCTTCAAGTTCTTTTGATGTGCCCAAGACCAATAAGGCTTGGATTTCCAAATGTAACTAACCATCTCTTTTGTGCAGGATAGCTCAAGACAAACAAAATGTATGGATCATTGACAGTGGCTGTTCCAAGAACATGACAGGCAATTGGTCACTACTCTAAAAGTTTGAAAGAATTAATGGAAGACCAGTTGCTTTTGGAGGAGATGCAAGAGGTTACATTACAAGAAGGGGCAAGGTCACAAATGATAAGCTCAACATTGAAAAGGTAAATTTTGTCAAGGAGCATGGGTACAATCTTCTGAGTGTATCCCAATTTTGTGATCAGAGTCGTTAAATGCTCTTTACTGAGCATGAGTGCACTATTATTAAGCCCGGGTGGTCATTCCTCATGAGCATACTCTGTTCAGAGCTCCACGAGAGGGATCATGTAGAAGATGGATTTGCAAGAAACATCTCCCTCAAGAGAAGTTTCATGCTTTCTATCTAAAGCAAAGAGTGATGAGTCTTTCCTCTGGCATAAAAGAATGTGCCATGTTGTAAGGCCCCGTTCCCGGGAAACCTTCAGTTGGTTAATCATAGCATAAAATCATTTTTTTATAAACAAAACATTGCAACGAAATTAAATAGACATTCATTTAAAACTTGTAAACCATATTGTACTCATACATTTGTCCTTCAATTGTAAGTAAAACATAGTACTTGTTCTTAAATTACAATAAAAGATATTATAATCAGAAATGCCATCCACTACCATCCAAGTAGCTTCCCACCTTATGCCATCCTCAGCAGCATCAATTACCTGCCAACTATTATGCATAAAAGTCAGCTATGCTGAGTGAGTTTTAGTTTTAGTTACTATAAGAAAATATAAACTTTATCCATCATATAATGACCATGCATACACCATAATACATAACATTTCTTGCATCATAATAAGCACGTTCATTATCTTTCATTCTTTCATTATCTTTCATTTTCATCATAAATAAGATTGCACAAAGCAAGAGCTCCATTTTGATCGACAACAAATGTCGATCCATATCAGTACACATCATCATGGTAGCTAACCCCCGATAGTTGATCCATACTGCAAGGCACATAGCCTGCTCATGAATACATTTCAATCATCATACATCAGACTCACATAAGTGAAGTCTATCATAGTGCTTGCAAGACTTTTCATCATCAAATGGGCCCAGGGGTAACATTCATTACGTTTCACTTTTCATTAATACCGTCTTTCACTTTATTATATAATACTTAACTTAATAAGAACACAACAAGGCAAATACTAGTCATCATAAAACATAACCGACCCTCCGCGGGACGGCGGGGGTTTGGGGGCGGCATCCCCTGATAGCGGGGTCCTAGGGGCAGCAGCCCCTAGTGGGGTCCAAGGGGCAACACCCCTGGCTAGGGCCAGGCTGCCAGGTCTGTACGAAATTTTTTATTTTTAAGTATTTATATAACACATTTCCTTATTGAAAAATCGATCTGACTGTTAAAACCTCATAAAATCTCGGTTATTTAAAAATGTATATTTAGTATGCATAACAACCCCAAAACATGGAAAAACTTACAAATAGGGGATCTAGAACTCACCTGGATACCGAGAGTAACCTCTAAACTAAGCATTCTAGGCTAGGATCACACTACACAGCCTGCAGATAAGTTAACACTTAAAGGGGTTAATTTCTGCCTAAGTTCGCTGCTAATTTCACTGCCAGAGAAGCATTTTCGCTGGCGGTTTCGCTGGCGGTTTCGCTGGCGGTTTCGCTGGCGGTTTCGCTGGCGGTTTCGCTGGCGGTTTCGCTGGCGGTTTCGCTGGCGGTTTCGCTGGCGGTTTCGCTGGCGGTTTCGCTGGCGGTTTCGCTGGCGGTTTCGCTGGCGGTTCGCTGGCGGTTTCGCTGGCGGTTTCGCTGGAGGTTTCCCTGGAGGTTTCCCTGGCGGTTTCGCTGGCGGTTTCGCTGGCGGTTTCGCTGGCGGCTTCGCTGGCGGCTTCGCTGGCGGCTTCGCTGGCGGCTTCGCTGGCGGCTTCGCTGGCGCTTCGCTGGCGGCTTCGCTGGCGGCTTCGCTGGCGCTTCGCTGGCGGCTTCGCTGGCGGCTTCGCTGGCGGCTTCGCTGGCGGCTTCGCTGGCGGCTTCGCTGGCGGTTTCGTTGGCGGTTTCGCTGGCGGTTTCGCTCTAGTTTCCCATGGCAGATTCTCCTAACTTTCGTTGTAATTCCATGGCTACGAAATTACCTGTAAAATTATAGTTTCACAGAAAACCCATAGTTTCACGACTTGAATATGCAATTTCACTGGATGCATAGATAGTTTCGCAGATTGCATATAATTTACGAACCGACCCATTTTAACCTTAAATCAGAACTTTTTACGTCCAATCTCTTAGTTTATCAACCATGAGGCTATATCTAAACTTTATACATGTTTTCATACATAAAAATATGACCTTTATGCGATTCTTTGCAACTTTTCAAAACCCAAAACCCTAGAATTCGGGTTTGATCTACAGAAGGGTTTAGAGGCCATTTCTTACCTGGATTTGTTGCTCCTTTCTTATGGTTTGATGCTCAACCATTTAGATCTTCACTCCCTTAACCTTTGAAGCTTCAAATCTTGAGTTTTCTACACTTTCTCTCTCTACTTTCTCTCTCTATTAATTTGGTGGCTAGGGTTCAAATGAGTAAGATGGTGACTAATTAGGTGGGTTTGAAGGCTGATTATAGGCCCTAAATCACTTAGGCTTTTGCCCATAAGCCTAATTTAGCCCATAACTCACTTTCTTCTTTTATTAAATACCCAATAATCAAGCCCATTATCCTTGATAACTCGTTTTGACTTTTCGGGGTGTTACAAGTCTCCCCCACTTATTTAGGTTTCGTCCCCGAAACCTATCGGCCATCAAACAATTATGGATAAAATTTCCTCATCTCCTCCTCTGTTTCCCATGTAGATTCTGATCCTTTTCTGTGTTTCCACTGTACTCGTACTAGTGGAACCACTTTGTTCTGTAAGTGTTTCTATTTCCAGTCAAGGATAGCCACCAGCTGTAACAACCGACCTCTAGGTTATAATCCTTACATTATCGACCGACATCTTTTCCGATTCTACTAAAATTATTGCTACTATTATTGATATTATTCTCTCCTACATGCTATGTGTTTTGGTACTCTTGTCTTAATTGACCCCTTTTTGGAGTAAATGCCTTGGGTTGACCGCATTTCCTCCGGGCACATTCGTATTTGGTTAATGCGGATGGACCTATTCAGCCGCATTTGGTTAATATGGATGAGCCTCTTCATTCGCATTTGTTAATGCGGATGAACCTCTTCATTCACATTTTGGTTAATGCGGATGAACCTCTTTGTTCACATTGGTTAATGCGGATGGACCCTTTCTGCCGCATTTCACCTTGTTATGACTCCTCCCGACTTGGTTTTTATGATGATTTAGCTAGATCAAACATTTGTTAGGGGGAAAACTTAGTGTCCCGGAAAGTTTATTAGTCACCCTTGAAGCAAATAAAGTGTGTGCCTACACACTTAATTTTCTGTTAATATGTGCATGTTCATGCATATTAATCATCAACTAACTAAATATTACCACCTAAGATACTACCTAATATTACTCAACATCTGAACTAAAAATTTAAACTCCCTCACTACAAGCTAGAATCGGCCGCCCACTCTCCTCCACTCTCCTCTCTGCTACACCACCACCCCTTCCAACCAATACCATTTCATGCAATTTTCATCACCTCTATATACTCCACCCATCTTCCCTCCCTCTCAGATTCTTTCTACCAGCCGAAACACACACACACACACACACTCCAAGTTTTCTCTCTAATCCTAACCTCATTTTCGAAGGCGACACCATTCCATTATCGGCCAAACTCTAACCGCAAGGTAGTGAAGATTGTGAACTTGTGGTGCTCGGACCTTGCAAGCTTGTGGTTCTCCAGCACTTTTTCGTGACTCTCCAGCTTTATCAAGGATTTCTTTTCCATCTTCGACTTGCTACACCTCCAAACCACGGGTTACACCAAGTGTAAGCTTCGTGTCACCCGTCACCCGGTTTTGGGTATTTTATGTGTTTGTCTTCATTTTCCATTCAAAACTTAGCATTCTCATATCTAACAGAAACTTGCTGCTAATACCTCGTTCATAAGGAGCTTTTCACGTTCTTGAAGGTATCTCACTTGCAATACATGTCATTCTATAGGTGTAACACGGTTTACACCTAGAAAACCTCTTTTTGGGTGTATTTACACCACCCAACATGCTCACGTTGTAACCTTTCAAAACTAATCTTGAAACCTGATCAAAATGGGTTTTTTTAACCTCCTAATAACCTGGTTTTAATGTAACAAAAGGTTGGGTTAATGTTTAATAAAAAATTATAACGTTTAACACATGTGTAATGGATGAAAGTGGTGTAATCTTATAGTTTCCATCTTGTTCTTAATTGGTTGTTGAACCCGTGAGATTGACATAGAATTTCAGTAAGTTTTGGATGATTTTTGGCATGTGATGAGATGTTGAAGGCTGAAAAGTATAAATGTCATAGACTCATATGCAATTTAGGCATAGTCGGGGACCCGAAAGGTGGTAAAATGACTTAAAAACAATAAAACATGGATTTTAACCATCTTAAAAAGTATTCCAGGCTCTAAAAGGGTTAACAAAATATTTGGATAGGATTTATTGCAAAAATTGGTTTAACGAGCTTTTAAATGGTCAAATTCGGGTAGAAACGCGTTTTAACGAGTAAAACATAATATATAGACTTTCACCAAAAAGGTGCTTGAAATACATTTTTTGCAGAGTAAAAACTTATAGAAAGTCATTAACATAATATCTAATGAATCTAAGACCATTAGTATAGAAATCAACACTTAACCGATAAAAACCTTCGGTTTACCGTAACCGGTAACGAAAGACATAAATATATATAACCCGGAGCTAAACTCTGAAATTTTGGTACAACATACTTAAAACTAGTTATCTAACCTTAAGAAACTAATTTTGGCCATGAAAGTCGTTAAATGCAGCAAATAGAACTTCAGGGTAGAAATTGTAATTTTTGGCTATAAACTGACCCCTTGAACCAAGAATCACTTAAAAGACTCAAACTCACATATGTAGGTGATTTAACATGGTAACCCATGTATTTCCTAGAAACCCTAACATTCTATAAAAGAAAACTTTTTATTTTAAAGACTTAGTAATTCAAATAACATTAAGACAATAACCTTATGGCATATCTTTTGCATCTCCATAACCCTAGAATTAGTAGATTAACACTTATATCTTAATGGCTAGGGTTCTAGACTTGAGACTTTTCCCGGCATGCGAAGAGACCCTTATTGCTTGAATTTCTAAGGTGAGTTTAAGTGTTTCCCTTTTTACTACTGTTTTTTGGATGAAGCATGCTTTGTTAAACTAAACTATTTTTGTGCTATATTATGATGCTATATGTTGTGGTTATGTTGAGACCTGCTGATACTGTATCACACTCATTAATTTTTTTGTGAACCACTTGTTTATATGGGTAGATCTACTTGAGGAATCCCCCACACCCGGTGCTTCCGTGATGAACGAGAAGGGACTACATTGAGATCTTACGGGGTTGTTTGTGGCATGTAACAGGTTTTATAAGATACTATGGTGGACCATGCGGCAGGTACGGTACACTTGTTTGAGGCTCAGTTCTCCCCACGAGGATTGAACCGGAAACACAATTTTTGAAGAGGCTAGTCAGGCTGAGTGCAGGGTTGATTGTGATCCCCACAACAATGATATTATGACTTTTTAATAAAGTGTGGATTCTGATGAATCCTTGTTTTTAAAATTTATGCACTTGAATTCATCAAATTTTCAGTTGACACAATTTCTTTTGAGCATGTTTAAGGAAATCCATGAGTGGAGTCTAGCTGTGTAGAAGACTTTGACCTAGCACCGTGACCATGGCATTGGCTTGTCCTTGTTTTGAAAATTTGAACAATTTACATTTAATGATGTTGAAAACAATTTGTATTGATGTTGTACGTACTCTTCTCATTTAGGGGATAATCCTATTTCTAGCTCGGGTTTATTTTTAAATGATAATGGCATGTGATGTTCTCTCCCTTTGTGCTCTTATGATGGTTTGTTTTTGCTGCCATTTGTTGTTGCTAGTCTGTGACGTCGCACCCTACTTGGGCCCTGGGTGTGACAGATTGGTATCAGAGCCAAAGGTTGTAGAGAAGCCGGGAATACCATAGTAGACCCTAGGCTACAACCATGATGGCTTAGGACCACCCCTATGGAAAGTGTAGGGATGATCGGGTTGGGTAAATTGATGATTACACTTGATCAACATAATCATGAATTTACTGGACGTGTAAATTCCAGCATGGACCTTAGGTCGTGTTTGGACCCTTCTCTGTTTAAAAATTTGAATTTCCAAAAACTTTCTTTGTGTGGTCTAAGAGTCTTATTTAAAAGAACCTTTCTCTTTGTTGTCATTTGACAAGATTACTGATGTCTGATACAATTACTGATACTATTGATTACTAATTCTACTGCCATCACTATTATAAGTAATGTTACTACCACGTGTACTATTACTACCATGAGCTATAAGAAACCAAATTACTCATGATGATTTTACAGGTTGTCCGAGACTATGGCAGGAAAAGGTAAGGAGCCAGCTCACCCAGTCCACGAGACTACTTCGATCGGGAGCAGCTTAAGGATCACTCCTTGGATGGAGTACGGGGCTTCCCTCAAGAGGTGTGGACACCCTAGGTTTTTGTCTGCGACTTCGGATGACTCGGAGCATCAGAAGACTCTACTTCGACGTCCCCATCCAGGAGCTGAACGCGCTCCAACTCACCACATGTTATTGCACCCACTCACTCACCTCTCCCTCCTATCGGGGATAGGGGTGCATCGATTATTACCCGCCCCCGAAAGAATGTTAGGCTGGGAACTTCAGTTTCTTTCAGGATGCCTCCTCCTCCGCCTCCACCAGTTAGGAGACAGATGCCGGCCTTACAACCATTTGACCCACTCCGACACCAACCGCATGATGAGCACTAGATGCCACCTAGGCACAACATGTATGATGACCCTAGTGTACTGGCTAGTGACCGCTACTCCCAGTCTAGTCCCCGGGCGAGTGATGCAGGTCCCTCCGATGCAACACTAGACAAGATTTGGAGGACCGTCCATCGTCAGGAGATGACTATTCAGCACGCCACTCGAACCTCACAATCTGCCCAGTTTCAGGCCATGATGGCCTCACATGGGGTACAACGGTGGATCAAGAGTAGAAAAGAAGAATGTAGGGTGGCTAGGTTGGTTAAAAAGAAATGGATGTGAATGGCTCGGTGGAAAATAGGATTATCTGTCTCTGAGACAGTTGAAGGAAACAATTTCTATTATTAACTAATACTATTATTATTTATTATGGGGGTAACGGTACCTTCCAAGTTATGAACCATGACATATATTTATTAACCGACACTATTATTATTTATTATGGGATTATCTAGTGGTTGTTGAAAGAAACTATTGCTATCCGATACTAACCTTGCAGGGTGAATTGATATGGAGTTTGTAACTCTGCAAGCTTGAGGGAAACAATTCGGTTGCTCGGAATGAACCCCCACAACCATGCTTAATGAAACTATTTATTATGTCATGTTGTTCGTATACTATGATTTTGTGCAATTGTTGGCGTGACCCTTAGGGTAATCAATGTGTTAGGATAATCAAAAGCCATTATATGACGCTAAAATTCGTTGCTTGTCTTGACATTAGAATGCCGCTAAGAAGAGGAGCCCGTGTGGGTAGAAGAGGAGCAGGCAGAGGCCCCCGCGAGGAGCCTGGACGAGAAGAAAATCGACCACCCACCCCACCAGTAATGAATAGCCCGGGAAGCGATGAAAGAATCGTAAACATTGTTGCACAGCAAATCGCTAGCGCCATACCCACCATCATTGCCTAGATCAATGCGGATCGGGACAATACCACCGAAAACAGGGAAGATCACCGGGATGATACTGATGAAATCCGGACCGGGTGTTCATACAAGACGTTTATGGTTTGCAAACCCAAAGATTTCTATGGCACTGATGGTGCTATCGAGACTTACCACTAGATGGACGAGATCAAGGCGGTACTAGACATAAGCGAGTGCAAAATGGAGCACATGGTACGATTCGCCTCCCAATCTTTAAAAGGATCAGTGCTTGAATGGTGGAAAACCATCATCAGCTCCGAGGAAGAAATGTTGTAGGCCGTATGAGTTGGGTCGAGTTCAGAAAATTGATGATCAACAAGTACTGTCCGATCAACCAACTGGAGAAACTAGAATTTGAGTTTTTAGGCCTAGAGATGAAAGGGCCAAACTACACCGAGTACATCAACCGGTTTCTAGCCCTGTCCAGACTGGTGCCCCACTTGGTGACACCGGAAGCTAAAGGTGTAGCCCCATTTATTGGGGGGTTACATCCTAGGGTTCGAGGGATGGTCCGATCATCTAGGCCTATGACCCTACAATCTGTAGTGGATCTCACTAGCAGCCTGACTAATGACCTGATTAGGGCTGGATGGACAGAGCAAGAAGAACTGAAGAAAGAAATAGAAAATGGGTTGATGCCAAGAAGGTTATGGGTAGCAGCAGCGGGTCGAGCAGCAAATCAGGTGAGGTATGAGGCGTGACGATCAAGGTGGAAGGGCACGAAGGCTGTATGTAGGCACAAACCCTTATTGCAACAAGTGCAAATTGCACCATCAAGGGAGTGCAACCCAATGCCTTGTTTCAGGTGCAAGCGAACTGGCCATTTGATCAAGGATTGCAAATTCACGTAGGGTAAGTAGTGTTATGAATGTGGAGACCCAGGGCATATGAGGAACAAGTGCCCCAAGCTAGAAAGAGACAAGGATGCAAGACCTAACAAGCCTAAGGGAAGGGCATTTATGATGGGACCAGCTGATGGTCGGAAGGAACCCGATGTGGTCAATGGTATGTTCCTTATCAACAATCATCCTGCTATCGTACCTTTTGATACTGGAGCAACTGCTAGTTTTGTCTCTACTGCTTTTAGGCCCTTGATTGAATTGAGTGTGTGTAGCCTGACTAATCCGTTTATCGTAGAATTAGCTGATGGTAACATTATAGAAAAAAATGAAGTCATCAAGGACTATTTTATGAATAGAAAAGGTAGCACATCTAAGATTAACTTGATGCCTATTAAGATAGGAGGATTTGATGTGTGTTGGTATGGATAGGTTAGCTAAGCATAGAGTCGAAATCATCAGTGGGAAACACCTGCTTAGGATACCGTTGAGCGACGGGAAGGTATTAGTGATTCGTGGCGAGGGAAGTGACACGTTATGCCCTATGATATCCTATCTGAAAGCTACCAAGAGTCTCAAAAAGGGACGTCCAGCTTTCATGGTCTACGTAATGAAAGACAAAGAGGAGAAGAAGGTTGGGGATATTCTAGTAGTTTCTGAATATCCAGAAGTGTTTCCTGAAGATCTACCAGGATACCTTCCGAACCGACAAGTCGAGTTTCAGATAGACCTACTGCCTGGTGCTGCACCAGTAGCTAAGGCACCATATCGACTTGCCCCTCCCAAGATGAAAGAACTAATGTTACAGATCCAAGAACTACTTGACAAGGGGTTTATTTGACCGATTGTTTCTCCATGGGGTGCACTGGTCTTATTTGTGAAGAAGAAGGTGGAACCTACGGATGTGCATTGATTACCGAGAGCTAAACAAGCTGATGATAAAAAACCGTTATCCTCTCCTAAGGATTAATGACTTATTCAATCAATTGCAGGGAGATAGCTACTTCTCAAAAATAGATTTAAGATCGGGATACCATCAGTTGAAAATAAGGGAAGAAGACATACCCAAAACAGCTTTCAGGACGAGATACAAACAATATGAGTGTCTAGTCATGCCCTTTGGACTGAGTATTGCACCAACATCATTTATGAATCTCATGAACCGTGTATGCCGCCCGTATCTTGACAAGTTTGTGATCGTCTTTATCGACGACATCCTGATCTACTCCCGTAGTAAAGAAGAGCACAAGAAACACCTCAGGCTAATTCTCGAGCTGCTAGAAAATGAACAATTATGTGCGAATTCTCCAAATGTGAATTCTAGATGCGAGATCTCCAATTTTTAGGGCCCGTGGTAAATGAGAATGGGATTCAAGTTAACCCTTCTAAGATTGAGAGAATTAAGGACTAGAAATTCCTGAAACTCCTACCGAGATAAGGCAATTCCTTGGATTGCCGGATACTATAGAAGGTTTATTAAAGACTTTTCGAGCATTGTGCAACCGTTGACTGCTTTGACAACGAAGAACACAACCTTTGTGTGGGAATGAGAGTAGAACGAAGCGTTTGAAACACTCAAGGAGAAGTTGTGTAGTGCACCTATCCTCGCTCTCCCAGAAGGAATTGAGGATTTTATGGTCTATTGTGACGCTTCACTCCAAGGACTAGGATGTGTGCTAATGCAACGCAACAAAGTAATCGCTTATGCATCAAGACTACTAAAAGATCATGAGAAGAACTACACAATGCATGATCAAGAATTGGGTGCCGTGGTTTGCACTCAAGATGTGGAGACATTATCTTTACGGCACGAAGTGCATTATTTATACTGACCATAGGAGCTTGCAGCACATTCTGGATCAAAAGACACTAAACATGTGCCAACAAAGATGGGTCGAGTTACTGAATGACTACGAATGTGAAATACGCTACCATCCTAGTAAGGCCAATGTAGTGGCCGATGCCTTGAGCCGGAAAGATAGGGAGAAACCGTTGCGCGTACGTGCCTTAAGAATGAGTGGTACACGGACCTTACCGCAAGACTAAAAGAAGCACAAGGCGAGGTGCCAAGGAAGACAAGTTAGCAGGGGAAATGTTGACAGGAATGGGAAGAGATTGAGCTGATAACGATGGTATATATAAATGTGAAGGGAGAACCTGGGAACCAAGCATGGGGGAATTAGAGAGGTGATCCTCAACAAGCCCACAAGTCTAGGTACTCCGGTTCACCATGAAGTGACAAGATGTACCATGATCTAAAGTGTTGGAGATAAGGGTCATATAAGTGTGTCCGTCGCTGTCGATGTAAGGACCTGTCAGGATCAGTGATCACAAGTTTGATGTATTAGAGCGTAACGCAGCGGAATAAGAACAAGAATTAGACAAATTGTAGCAAGAATTTGATACTCGTATGCATTAAGAACAAATACGGTTATAACGAGAGAATATATTTCTGTAACAAGGAATGTTTCTATGATATCGAATATTTCTGATCAAATCATTCTGTTATTACAATAGGTTGACACTCCTTATATAGAGTGCAATCGCTGCTGTTATCACGGAAAGTGACAACTGGCAGATCTATTACAAAAATAACTAACTCTTAACAAACTACTGAAATGTTCACAACTACTGAGAACATATCAGAGTGTTAAGTAGAAAATATGAAACTATGATAAGAAACTACTGAAACTACAACGACTGAAGAACAAGCTCTTCAGTCGTTTTACAAAACTACTGAAAAACATAAAACTACTGATGAGCACAACAACTGAAGAAGTATTCTTCAGCTGTTGTGTCAAACTACTGAACAGATAAAACATAAAACTACTAGGTAAACCGTCACAACTACTGAAAGGTAAACCGTCACAACTACTGAAGAAGACCTCTTCAGCTGT